>JAQBSW010006287.1:0-49839 GCA_029291075.1 Eudiplozoon nipponicum | reverse complement strand
CTTGAAGTAAGTTATATGTTGCGAACCTGGATTAATTGAAATTTCCTGATCTGCGTTTTGACTAACGCAGTTTTCATTGTTCCAGTAATTTTCTTTTGACAATATATTTCAGCCTGACTTACCGTAGGCCTTCATCAGTTGCATTTCACGAAACAAAAGAAACAAGCGCGTTATTTCCTCTAGTCCTAATATTTATATACCTCAGACTGACCTTTCATTAGATATTCGCGTGTCACATGTGCGTGTGTGCATTTTCATAACCGTTGTTTTCAACATAACTAATTTAGACCAGAGTGGCTGAATAATAATTTATCAATTGCATGCGATAACTATTCGTTTTACACGCTCAATGTAAATGACGTAACTGAGATGGGGGAGACCCATAATTCAGAAACACTCGTCATAAAAACATACCATGAGTGATTAAACCAGAAGTCCTAAAGATTAATGCACATGTTAAATTACAATTCAAACCACTAGGTTGTACTCAAGATAGAGAAGTTAATAACAGTTAATGGCGCACGCCACGCATGTCCATGTGTATGTGTATGCATAACTAAAAAACTTGGTTAAATTATTTTTGATACACATGTACGTACATCTAAATGAAACTGCAGTCAATAGACATTAATTTACCCTTTGCACGCGTCAGACAAATTACTAATCTTTAAATCAAGTTTGCAAGCTTGAAGTAAACACCAATCCCATTGTATTTAACCAGTCGTCGATCAACATAACAAAACTATCACCAGCCGCAACGCACTGACGCGTTTCGACCTTCCATAATCATCATCAGAGTACGACGTCAAACTGACTATCGAGGATCAAACCTTATTCAATATATATGGAAATCAAATTTAAATATGCGGCTGTCACCTCTAGCAGTCTCGCATACATTGAAACTGACTGGAAATGTCGGCTGCACAGTTTCTATGCAGTCACGAACATTAACTATTTGCAGCTTTCGACACATATACATATGTAGGCAATACAATTTATCCGATTTTATGTATCTTAAACTAGGATTAAATTTCTTCACCACGTCCCTCATTGTTGCATCTATTAAATGAGGAGGGTAACCATTAGTTTTGAATATATCGCGTAGTCTACCTAATTCTAACTTCCTATGCTTTATATCTGTTAACTTGAGACTTCTTAATGTTAATGACTTTAAGATACGGGTGATTGGACTTGAAATTAAGAAGGATCCTCCCTATAAATATCTCTTCCCAATTTCTGACCATTTCTAATTAATTTGACATCCAAAAATGGTAATTCATTTGATGATTCCCTTTCTAAGGTAAATTGGAGTTCGCTCATTCGATTAGCTAAATTTAAGAAATTTACCTATTCATTATCACCATGGTTCCATATCAGTAATATATCATCCAAGAAACGTAGGTACAATTTTGGTTTTAGTAGAGTCTTATCAAACAGATTATTTTCCAAAAAAAGCATAAAGATATTAGCTAATGGGACCGACAAATGTTGTCCCATTAGAACGCCTCTAATTAGTTTGTAAAATTCCTTCCGAAATTTAAAATAAGTGGAGGACATACAAATACATATCATCTCCATGACGTGTCCTAACTTAATTTTGTTTCCTTCTAATATTAATGAGTGATCAACTAGGAAACGTCTAAAACAATCCGAAGCCTCAGGTACCGGTATATTTGTGTACATAGATACTACATCTAAGCTTACTAATCTATCCTTTTATCTAGTACACATTTATAAACAATTTCAACCAAATGATATGAATTAAGCTAGGTCCGTTTTAAGAAAAAAGAATATTTTCTTATTCTATGGCACAAAAACTTTGAAATTTTATATGTTGGGGAGCGTTGTACATTCAATATAATTCTTAAAGGATTACCCGGCTTATGCACTTTAACTAAACCATAAACTCTGGGTGCAACTGTATCTCTTTGAATGATAGCAATCCTCATTAGCAATCATATTATTGATTAGTAATTTTACTTGCCCTTGTAACTTATCAGTAGAGTCTTTTGTTATTTTAGTGTATACTCCAGCATTACTTGACTGTTCTATCATTTTATTGATATAATCAGATTGATTCATCATGACTGTAGCTCCTCCTTTATGGGTCTCCCCCATCTCAGTTACTTCATTTACATTAAGTTTTTAAAACGAATAGTTATCGCATGCAATTGATAAATTATTATTCAGCCACTCCGGTCTAAATTAGTTAGATGAAAGCAACAGTTATGAAAATGCACACACACAAACACAATTGACACGCGAATATCTAATGAAAGATCAGTCTGAGGTATAAATATTATGACTAGAGGAAATAACGCGCTTGCTTCCTTTGTTTCGTGAAATGCAACTGATGAAGGCCTATGGTAATTTAGGCCGAAATATATTGTCAAAAGAAAATTACTGGAACAATGAAAGCAGCGTTATTTAAAACGCAGATCATGTAATACCGATCAAACCATGTTGCAATAAGCTAGCAGAAATATTATGAATGTCACCAAAATGTATTATAGGAATTACAACGCCTTTATTTAACCACATCCACAAGGAAAACCAACACTAAGTATATTAATAAAATTAGTAGCAGCATCATTAAATTTATTAAGGCAAATATTAGGATACGAGAGAAAATTCCGGCTCACACGCATTCTACATAAAAACTAACTTATGTTTATTTCTTCGTTTTTGTGTCGAAATTACCTACTTTTCTGCTGTATTGATGGCATACATAAATGTCGCTTAGATACCAAGAAGCATTATCTGATGCTATCTATGTTAATAGCTGACTTGTATGTCAAAACTTTTTTCAAATAATATGTGTGAACTGAATTTGGCCGCAAATTGTCTACAAATTTTATGGACCTACTCGCATGCATCGCATTACAACAACAATTAAGCTTTCTATCTTATATAAACTCAATGCTACAATGTTTTAACTTGATCAGACTTTTGACTGAATAACTGTATATGCCGAATTTTAGAAAAATATTCGATATATGAATAAATGTTATTCGGGGCGAATTTATTAAATATCATTAACCATTGAATTACTTATTCCTATATATATATATATATATATATATATATATATATATATATAACTGAAATAAATGCTTTCATCTATAAGCCACCGTGTGGCGTACGAAATTTAGATAAAATACAACTGTGTGGTGTTATCGAAATCAGATTCAGCAAACAGACATGTGTACATTTTGATTCTTCGCAAACGAGAGGAGGTAGCTTATTTTAGTTTACAAATAATTGTGTCAATGTTTCCTGGAAATTTTGCTAAATAAATTTGATCGAGACAGAAGTGTAAGTGACAGGTGGCAAATATTTATGACATATGTAAATAATAGCATTGGTAATCTGCGTAGTTTTATTAAATTAATTCGGCTCTGTCTACGGATTCTTCAAAAATACACAGAGTACTACGGATTGGTGTTCTGGTCTGAATTTACTCTGTCTGAGCTAACTTTTTTAAAGCTAACACTATGAAGGCTAAGATTTGCATACCTCTAATATATTACAACGCCATTTTTCAAACATTTCTTTCGCCAAAATTAAAAAGTTATTTCGAACGCAGTGATGGCTCGGCTTCACTTCCTATAATGGAGGCCACATTTCAAATGCAAACATTGGCATTAATATATATTCTGGTGGTGCATCTACTTGTCAAAGCATTTTTTCATATTTATCTGTTGGTGAGGGGACACCAATTGTACCAAATTCCCAAGAAACTCCATGAAATATGGAGCCGGCTTATCCTCCAAAAGGAGTCAGCCGCAGTAAAGAAGAAGAAGCAATATCATACAGAGCTATACAAAAGCCAAAAGTGACTAATGTTTATCTGCCATATAGTCTTATAAGTGGTTCATGGTTATATGTGGACTGTAAAAGTACACCAGGTCGCCCATTCCTTGTGATAGTTTGTATTCGGAGATTTCCTTCTCTTAGATCGTCTGCAAACCAAGTCGGATGAGCACTATCTGCCCAGATGCCAGTGTTCAAAGTTTCTTTCAGCAGCCGAGATGTGCCCTTCGTGTCTGCCACGCTTGCTCTCATTAACCGACAGATTTTAAGTGACAAAACTACTTAGATGTGTAAAATCATGTTTCGAAATTTCTGTGAGTTATTTTCTTGCGTTTGCCACCGTCTCATTTCACAATAGATCATTGTTAACATTACTTCTACAACCTGAAATGTCACAAGTAGAATGACAGATAAAAATTTATCTGAATTTTTTTGTTGTTATTTGTAAATTTTCATTGAAATATAATGCTTAGGATCGAAAGTTAAACTTCCTCTCTATTACTTCTACTAGAGTTGGTGATCTGTAAACATCTGACCCATTGCGTAAACACATTTGTCTGTATAAACGATATATATATATATATATATATATATATATATGTATATATTCTTGCGCTCTACACTTTAACGTCACTAGTTCATCTAGTTTTCTGAAAGATTCTTTGTCACTAGATGAACTAGGGTGACGTTAAAGTGTAGATGCAGAACGTTATTGTGGAAAGAATATTAATTGGCTATATATATATATATATATATATATATATATATATATATATATATATATATATATATATATATATATATATATATATAGGACGAAACTGGCCTACTGGATGAATTGTATTTTCCACATTTTACAATATTTCGCTTACACTGACAAATGTATGTACACAATGGGTCAAGTGTTAATACCAAGATTGGAAGTCATTGTTATCACCGCCCGCACAACCATTGATCGTTTAATTGATTTGTATTCATCAACACGATGCATATAAGCAGGTGTTCAAATGAATAACGATTATTAACAAGCATGCTAAATTGATTTTTATTAGTATTATAGTGCGTTTTTAAATATAAACAACCCCGAAGTTTATACAAATTTGCCAAACGTGAACTTCTTTTTTAATCTAAGCTCTTCTCGCAAACACTTGCGTTGATTTAATCTCAATGGCAAGTTGATATTTGTGACTTCCATGACGGCAATCGATTTCCGTTACCAGAATAATAAATATAGGTTACATAAATTATATGTTTAGCAAATTTTTTTACATAATTTGCCGCGCGTAGGCATAAAGGAGTTCATTTTCAAAGTTCAACAATTCTAAAGCATTAATTTGTTGCTTTTTACGAAATTTTTGAATAAAAATGGCAATTTCGAATCAAAAAACTTTTTCTCTCAAGGAAGCAACAATTCTTAAATTATTTGTAATTTATAAATGATGAGAACACGGTTAATTGCAATATGGAAAGCTAACACTTAACTCATTCACACAGAAAATTATAAATTCGGCTACGACATAAAAGATATTTATTTATAAAGTACATAAATGAAAATGTTTTTAACGTAAAAAGTGCTTAGAACAGTTATGAGGGGTCATCAATTTGCGACGCTTAATTGGTATCCGATGTTAAAAATGTATTCTGATAATATAGACTGATTTTAACAACTGCTAATAGAGATTATAAGTGAACTTAAATTTCAAATTAAACACACGTTTTCTTCCAAAAAATAAAGGTTAGTTTGTTTTCCTGACTGAGAATATAAAATCAGCAATTTTCCGGATACCAAACATAAAATTGTTCTCACGATATACGTGATTTTATCCGCCAGTTTTATGCTTTTTAAAATTGATATTTTCGGCATTAACTTTCTGACACCATTTCGTAACTGATTAAGTGCTCAATTTACTATCTTTTTTAAACATATATATTTTAAAATTATATTACAACACATTTTAAAACTGATAAATTTATTTACGCGTTATTTTTCGAAAAGGAGTTTAAGATTAAAGTAGTACAGTTGCAGTTTAGTAGTGAGATATCATTTATTTTCAGATTTGTTTTTTTCTTGACCTGTGTACACTTAAATAGTATGTTATTACTTTCTTTTCTTTTTTAGGGACTTTTTAAAAGTAAGAATTTTTAAGCCGAATTTGACATTGATCTTTTTCGCATTACGCGCGCAAAGATAATTTATTGGCGTATTATCAATTGTTGTCAATTATCGTAAGATCACTCTAATTTTGCGTATACACACACTTCTGCCACTTAATACCATATAAATTAGACATCGCTTGGAAGTTGTTGTACTTAGTTGTGCAGTACAATCATCATATTTAGCGTAACCACGATTTTCTTTCGTGGTTGGTCGATTAGCACTCTCAATCCTGCATTGATCCAATTTGATCCTCATTTCCAAGTACACGCCGAGTTCGGCTTTGTGGTGGCAGGGTTATTATTCCCCAAATCAACTCGAAGGCTTCCAATACCATTCATACTAACCGTTGGAAAGGGTTATTATACTTCTGAAAATGGTTTAGAAATGGAGTACTAAAGCGTTACACGTCCAAGGTTAGATAAATTTTCATTTCCAGCTTTTGATACGAATGGTGCGAAAGCCACTCGTTTCCGAACTCGGCGCTTACTTGTAAATGTGGATTTAACGGAGAGTTCGAAAGGCTACCCAAGAAGGACAATCGTGTATACGTTAAATAGAAATAGTACAATCGGATTTATATCACATATAGTATAAATACATGCCATTCATCAGACTCTATTGTAGAATGATCACTCATTTTGCAATTTAACGATGCTCAATATCTTAAACTTGAATTGCATCCATAACAATTTTTTTTAAATTTTCATCTTTAATATATATATATATATAATTACTATGGACAGAAGAATGACACACCTCGAATAATTCTTCATCAGTCTGCAGAAAGACGCCGTTGTCTTTGTTCATAATCATAACGATTCCTAACAGAAAATTAAAATAAAAGATTTATGTGTTAATTGTGCAAGCTAAATTTGTCAATAGAAGCGAGCAAAATCTTTAAAAATACCATAAATAATTTAATTTAAATTGTTTTGAACACTTAAGCTTAGCAGGATTAGCCTAATTCTCAGATATACATTATTGCCCAGTTACTTAACTCAAGTGTGTATACTTGAGATTAACTCTTTTTGACCGATCAATGATTACATAACAGAACAAAGTGTCTGAAAAGTTCTAACTCAGCGATGAAAATATTCGCATGTTGCTCGGATTTTTGGTTATTGATTCAACGTCTTCTGGTCGGAAATCCTTTTCTTCGTGTCTAAGACGATAATTCAGTTGTTAAATCTTATTTAATTAAATATAAATCTACAGGTATCGATATTTGTACTAAAATTATATAAAAAATCCTTCAAGTGTCCAAATTTCAGTTTCCGTGAACACTATCAAAATTATTCTGCTGAAGGCTGAGAATCAGTGACGAACGCAAGAAATTTATGGTTTCCTACGAAGATTTCTCAGGTGTTTCCAGAAATAAAAAGTTCATGACTCGGAGACCATTTTATCAAAAATAATGACAAATTCGTTCTTCAATTTAGCTTTACCAAAAAATAAATGAATTTAATGCCAAAATTGATTTTAATTATTAAAGGTCTGTTTTAAAGAAAAATAGTTATTTAAAAAATTAAATTATTAAAAAATGACTAAATACAATTAAATTTGATGGTTATAATGTTAGACTTAACAACCAAACTAATCCATTAGAAATCATCTAACATCTTGCACTTCATACAGTAATATTAAAAAAGCAAACGAGATTGGTGTTGTTGATTTCTCATGTATAAAGTATTATTTAATATTTTTTCTATAAATTTGGTTAAATCTAATTTAAGAATAGGCATATAAGCCATCTCGTCGACAAATATTATTATTTGCGATATTATGCACAGTATCATGCCAAAACGTACCATCACTAATCGAGATTTCGTTAGATGTAATACAATTAAACCATCATTTATTGCGAATGTGGTCATAAAAATTATTTTAATCAAATGTGCAATGCTTGACATAAACACCTATTTCATAGTATTTATACAGTCGCAAGACATATCGAAACTATAGTCAATCACTCGTACAAGACGTGTTTCGACATTAACTGATAATCATCGGAGAGCAGCATGAAATTGACTAGCTAGAATCAAACTGCAATGCATATATATGAAATGCATTATTAGATATTTGGCATTAACATTAGTTTTGCCACGTTGTGCAAATGATTAAATATAATAGGATTGGAATTTCTTTCAAGCTTGTATACCTCATTTAACTAATTAATTTACTTAGATGATCTGAAATCTAATGTGATCTAGCGGAAACTGCGTTTAGTGGTGATACCTCTCAATTCTCCACTGAAACTCACCATGCTGTAGATAACCGCTTTTGTTTCTATATTTATATATGTATTTGTGCGTGCATTTATATCTGTATGTATTTGTTTATGCATGTATGTTTTACATATATATGCATGTATGCAAGCATATGTATGTACGCATATGTATGTATATGTATGTATATGTATTTATATATATTTATATGAATTTATATGTATTTATATGTATGTATATGTATGCATATGTATTTATATTTATTTATATGTATGTATATGTATGTATATGTATTTATATGTATGTATATGTATGTATATGTCCGTATATATATGTATATGTATCTATATGTGTGTATATGTATGTATATATGTATATGTACGCATATATGTATATTTGTATGTACGTGCGCATGCAGGCATGTATGTATATATGTATGTATATTAATGTTGGAGTTTTTTGCTCATTGATGTCTTTATTGTTGTCTATTTGAGCGCATTTTTTAAATTAAAATAATTATAAATATATCTGCTTTAAATAAGGACACCACATTTGCCCTAAGTTGTTTTACCCTCGAAATATAGGAACAAAAAGAATGTAAAGTCTAGCTCCAAAGTCATTTTCAGAAAAGTGAGCTGATGGAAGGCTTCCAAAAAGAGGGAACCAATTAGAACCCATATATTAAGGCCAATAATCGGAGTAATTCTGAAATGTACAGTATTATACCCACCTGGCTTATATATATATATATATATATATATATATATATATATATATATATATATGTATATATGTAAGTCTGTATGCATATGTGCATGTATATGTGAGAATAATTGTATGTATCTAAGTATGAATGTATGTATAGGTTTGCAGGTAAGTATGTACGTAATTGTTTATATTTGTTCTTATAGCAATAATATAAGTTTTTGCGCTTATATTTAAACATATTTATACACACCAGACAACATTTGAGTTTTAAATTAATTTTTAAAGCACATTAAATTTTGCCATCTGCGAGGAAAGCTTTGAAAATTATGCATATAATTTAATCTGAGTTATACCCTTAGCTATAATCTTCTAATTTCCATGTGATTTGATGAATTACATTCTCTTAGTTTTAGGAAATCGTTTTCTTTATGTAAATATTCATAAACGTAGAATTTGATAATGTATATTTTTAACGAAATACAAAATAATTTTTATTATTTAATTTTACAAATTAAATTATAAAATTGTATACCTTTTAGAGTTGATACAAGATTGCGATTATGCATAGAAAATTGGTATTTTGTAAAATTATTTGCTGACTACGTAATTCTTCTTTGGATTTCAAATATCTATTTCTTTATTATCGAAATTATTACTTTGTCAGTAAACCATTTAATAGTAAAAGGATATACATTAAACACACTGTTGGCCGTATGATTCGACGTCAATAAAATTGCAAATTTTTATTAAAGTAAAACTTGAATTTCAGTAATTTAAGCAAATATTTGTATTTTTATAGGTTTATAAATGCAGTCAAACTATTAGGTCTTACACTTCACTGGATTATGAAAAAATTCTAAAGTAACCCATATCTTCGTTCTCAATCAATTTCTCAATCAATCCATCAAAGAAAATAATTTTTATCAATAATTCTTCAACAAATATCAAATTGTGTTCTTCAAGTTATCGTTTGGTTGACCTTGCTAAATGAAGTCACATTCTAGGTAGCGTTTAAAGTATTTATTATTGTACATTTTGTTTCTGTTAGGGCCTTTGAAATTAACTAATTATTTCTTCTTCGACTTCTTTTTCAATATAGGTTTTCTAAGTTCATGTCGGTTCTTATAAAGTAAGTTGCATATGTTCATAAATGTCCAGAGTCGTTTGGATGTTTTGTACATTTTATATTACTTTGTTAAAAAGGTTCTTATCGAATTTCTAGTAATAAGCGTTTATATTATTAACTTATCTTTTGGTCATATTATGTTTTTTAACGTGTCCATTATACATTAATACTAACTTCTCTCGTATTAGTTAGATAATGTTTGTTGCAGAGAACTAATATATATATTCTTTGAAATGCGAGCTTCCTGGAGAACATACGTGCGATGTTTCGATGATGTGTTGCGCAATAGCAGACGTTTATATTATTAACTCATCTTTTGGTCACATTATGTTTTTTAACGTGTCCATTATACATTAATACTAACTTCTGTCGTATTAGTTAGATAATGTTTGTTGCAGAGAACTAATATATATATTCTTTGAAATGCGAGCTTTAATGAAATTCATTGTACCCTTCCTGTGTGCAAAAACAAAAAAGAAATTTTATCAGTTATAAGAAATATTTCTTTCGCATTGTCTTCTCAAATATCTACTAATGGACATATCTTAATATATAAATTTGCAAGCAAAACAAGAAAGAAATATGTGAACATACAGAGAATGTGAAAAACCAATCAAATTGTGTGCGTCACATCCAGTTCAAGCTCAATGCTTGTACGTGTTTCTTCTGCTTACATAAATCCGGCTGCAATTCGTTTATCCATAAGGCTTCGTATGTGGCTAGCTCCATTTTGTTTTTGCATTTAGTAATTACTTCGAATGCTACGCAATAGCAGACGTTTATTCACCATTTGATTTAAAACAGGCGTTTAAGTTGCAATGTTCTCCCATTAGAGTAATTAACCGTTTGGTCTACAGCTAAACTACGAGTGTTATTTAGGATAACACACTTGCCTTTACCAGAAATCAAAGAGAAACAGTCGTTAATGTCGATATCAAATATTATTTACCAATATACATGCGCAAGTTGTCGATTAACTTACTTAGGCCGATCGACCAGGCGGTTAATTACTCGAATGAGAGAACATTGCAACTTAAACGCCTGTTTTAAATGAAATGGTGAATACACGTCTGCTATTGCGCAACACATCATCGAAACATCGCACGTATGTTCTCCAGTAGGGATTTACTGGAGTGACAATTGTTCAGAAATAGTTGTAATTCTCAATTTCGGTGAACTATAGCATATATTGAAATCAATCTTATTGGTACCATGTACCGATTCGGCAACCATAGTGTTAGTACAATGTAATTTTCCAGTACTATAATGTTGGTATCGCGTACTGACACAATAGCTATAGTGTTGGTATCCTTTACAGACTCGGTATATATATTATATAGTGTGAGTTAGTGTCGAAATCGCATTTGCGAAAATTTATATGATGTTAGCTTCACTTCTGCAATTTTACACACTTGTCTAGGAGATTGTGCCGTCCTATTTACCCACATTCCTCACTCAAATTTATAGTGGATAAAGGGCGTAACACCGGCTCCTATTAATGAGTCGCCAGTAAGGACGAAAAGAATGTGCAACAGATTAAACTTTTCGTTCATACAGTCTTTGGTGTTTCCTTCTGGTCATAATTGAAATAATGTGTTACTAGGTGAGCAACACCTATTACATAATCTTTCGTATTAGTTTGCAATGTTTCATAGGAAGATGTGGTTGGCGTGCTGATGATAAAAACTTCATGTAACACGTCTGCAGGTTTTCAAAGATTACTATTCCTATTTTGTAAAAGGTTACACGATAGTGTTTTGTAATTTAAATAATAATTATACGGAGGCTTTAGAAATGTAATGTATGACTTATGTTTTGACCTCAAATTAAATAACTATAACGTGCTTTACAAACCAATACGATGCATGTTCAAAGGATTAGAAATGGAATATTTCAGGATAAATCACATTGTTTGAGCAGCCAATAGAAATTGTTCTTCAAATCAGGGTTGCGAGCTTGAAGTAAAAACCTATCACTTTGTATTTTGCCAGTCGTCGAACTACATAACACAATTACCGTCTGACACACGCACTAACGCTTTTCGATCTTCTATGATTATCATCACAGTACGATGGAAAACTGACTAGCGAGGATCAAACCTCAATGCACAGATATGGAATGCATCATTCTATATAGGGCTCTCACCTCTAGTAGTCTCATAGGCTTTTGTCACGATTTGAAGTGTCAGCTGCACAATTTCTATACACTAACTAACATTAAATTTTTGCAGCTCTCACCACGTATATATTTGTGTAATATAATTTAAGAATCAATGATTGCATGGGTAATGGTAAAAATTATTTAAATCAAGTTTCCGAGATTGAAAAGCTTAGAGCAAAAATTTCAAATCAGACATACCCAGGTTCGAGCCCTGCCATTGGCAAATTCTGTGATGTACGTGATGAGTTCGCAAAAAGGACGAAATCAGTCAATTGGGTGAATTACCTATGCTACACTGCACTGTTTATTTATGTACATAATAGGTCAGGTGTTTATATAAAATCGCAATCTTTATTTAATTAAGAGTGTAATTAAATGTTATAATATTTAGGACTTGGATGGGATACAATCATATTTTGTGCTTTACTACAGTATATGTAGTTTCAATTAGCATTTCAGAAGAATAAACTGCAAAGCTGCTTTTCTGTGCGTGTATTCCATATTAATGTCAGCCTTAGTAATAATTCTTGGCTTTTTGAAACTATATATATTGATCGTTTCGATTTTCACTATTTTTTTAAATATAAGAACAAAACAATGTACTCCATGTAATAACATTTATTAATAAATATTATTTCTACCAGTATCTACAGCCTTTGTTCTGGATTCGTTAGTATATTCGTACATCCAATCCCATTGTACATTTGTCGTAACCAATCTAATTTTCGTTATGTTAGCCTTTGTTTTGCGCAATTTAGACCACTCTTTTAGCGCAATTTAGACCACTACTTTTACCCAATTTAGACCACTCCTTTTGCGTAACGTCATTTGGTGTGTCATCGCTTTCATTGTAATTGCGTCCGTAATTGATGGATGTGTCGTATTTTGCGAAACGTTGGCTATTTTTGTCTTTGTTCCAGTCCAATTTAATTTCTTTTTGAATTATTTTCTGCACGTTTATGCAGGGCTTCAGCTTTTAATTGCAATAGCTTCAAAAGCCAGAAGCATTTTCTCTGTTTTTGCCTTGTAGAGAACTGAAAAATTTTTACTACTAACAGCATGACCTGTGAGTAGTACATGTTCGCAAATTGCTGATTTTTGTGCAGGAGCTGCACCCCTCTTTAATATTTTTTGAGGGAGATGCTGATTTATTCTAGTTTCGAGCCTCTTTTTTGATCTGCCGATGTACTGAGCGTTGCAGGTACATTGAAATTTGTATACAGACAAAGGTGTTGACGTCACAGAGAGACTATCTTTTTCATTCGTGAGCATCAGTTTTGTTGTGTTGAACACCACTCTCACCTGTATTGATGGAAACTGTGCTTTTGTCGCTCGAATTACTTTTCGTTTGTAGTTTTCCGCTGGAAGATCACCTCCAAAGGGAACACTAAGCGTTACTATCTGGGGAGTTTGATTTTCTTCTTTTGAAGCTATTGCAATTAATAAGCTGAAGCCCTGCTTAAACGTGCAGAAAATAATTCAAAAAGAAATTAAATTGGACTGGAGCAAAGACATAACTGCCATGCCTATAAAAATAGCCAACGCTTCGCAAAATACGATACATACATCAATTACGGACGCAATTACAATGAAAGCGATGACACACCAAATGACGTTACGCAAAAGGAGTGGTCTACATTGCGCAAAAGTAGTGGTCTAAATTGCGCAAAACAAAGGCTAACATAACGAAGAGTAGATTGGTTACGACAAATGTACAGAGCGATTAGATGAACGAATATACTAATGAATCCAGAACAATTGCTGTAGATACTCGTAGAAATAATATTTATTAATAAATTTTGTTCCATGGTGTACGTTGTTTTGTTATATATATATATATATATATATATATAAACATTAAATTATTGAAGTCTAACATCTATCTTATCTACCTTTTTGTTATTTTTTAATCAACCTTTGGTCGTGTGGTGAAAGCTTTTACCCAAAGCAAATTCACTGTAGAGAAAGAAACACGAATTAAATTTCTTTTGAAAGTCCGTATCTTGAAAACACATGCCTTAAGCAATATGTAGTAACGTATAATGATATTCATCGATCGTCTTTATAACACGGGGGAATGAAAAATAATGAGAATAGAACTGCAGATTTTGAATAATTTTTTGAAAACATATACCAAAACTCTCACCTTTAGTCGTTCAATATATATTTTAATTGACTAAAATTCGTACTTCACAAGTTCAATATCACCATGATTAATAATTAAATTTACTTGGTTCAACATTCACTTTATTTATTAGAATATGAAAAAGTTGATCGTTAGAAGCAAGGTAACAGTTATTTGCATTAAGCGTGTGATTCTATCTCATTTGTGCCTGAAGTAAAAGTATTTTTTGGTAATTATATTTCGAAAGTTAGATATTTTGTTCTTTTATCGTCTAAAAAGCTTTAAAGAACCATTGTCCTCGAGACTGGACAAGAAAATAAGCTACAGATTTCACTGTATCCATAACAATAGATAAACTAAATAAAAATGGTGGACACACGACTTTCTCCTATCTTATCACTGATGCAAATACATTAAGCATTACGTAATATAGCAAAACTAGATTTTTTTACTGTTTCACGAAATAATAAATAAAAATAAAATGAATTTTCAACGATTTTAGAAAAGCTTCTTTTCAAATTGCATTAATTTACGATCTTCAATGTGATCATAACCAATTGTATATTTTTATTCATTTTCTTTGAATATTTTATAATTTAAATGTATAGCATCATCTGAGGCCCTTAGTTGGGCAACTAGTTTAACTTCAATCTTTCACATGTAATGACGCATCAGTACTCGTGCAAAGTTAATTGATGTTGATCAAAAGCTCGCAAATGTTACATAATTTTTTTTCCATCCGCGCAATCTATGCTTGTTTAATCTTATCTCCTACTTAGAATTTGTTTCCAAATTGAAAACGGAATAGACAACACTCAAGCATTTACAGGTGAACCATTTAAATTTGGAACTGATGGTAAATATTGTAAATGTATCTTCCCGCTGAAACCACGGACTACAAAATATTCGCATTACAACTCTGCATTATATTCGAAAATGAGAAATATTTTCGTTTGAATATTAAACAAAGTGCTTTGTGATTGATCAACTGACAGTTTGAAGTATGATTTGTATGTTTTTCGTTATATTATTCTGCTTAAACTTTACCGACAAAATTTGGTAGAAAATTTGTAGATGCATCAAGTCACATCGTGAAATGAACACCCGTCCCATTATTTACATACATTTCTAGTCTAAATTAAACATTGTGTAATTTAGTAAAAGAAATTTACCAAATGACCGGTTTCGTGCTTACGGAGACCTCATCACGTACTGTCCAGAATTTGCCACAGACAGGGCTCGAACCTGGGCACGTCTGCTTCGGAATCTGTTGCACTACGAATTGAGCCATTTTAACGCACGCAACATAAAATTGTATGTAATAAACTCTCTAATGTTTATTAGTAAGCCTTTCCTTTACGTAGAGCCTATATACCATACCATTAAAACTCAGGTTGCAATTAACCACACCCAATTTGGCGTTATAGAACAGACACCAACTTAATTAATATTTTATATACTTATATGATAATTAGTGCGCGTGAGTTAAAAAACAGAATTGAATTCAAAGATGCGATCTTAATATAAACATTTTTCTCATTTTTTACAAAGATATGTCAGTATGAACCGAGTATTTTATAACGTAGAAAAGGCAATTCATCCAGTAGACCGGTTTCGTCCTTATTGAAAACACATATAGATATTGGAAAACTATTCTTAGTTTATACTGACAAACGTGTTTACATAATAATAATAATAGGTGGTTGTATCAAGATAGCAAACTTTATTTAAATAGATTTTATCAACGCCCGCGCAACCAATGCTTATATAATCACATCGCGAAAGTTTGCTCGTCAAATAATTGTAACAAGTCAATGAATTTCGCAAGAGATTAATTTTGCGCTGCGTTGGCTTATCTATATTTGACTATTAGTTTTAAATAAATGCACTGACAAACTTCCTAAATCTGGCGTGAAAAGGAAAATCCTCCACAATCTGCAAGCGACGTTATCTACAATTGGAGTTATACTTTTGGTAAATGTTATTCAGGCAGATGCCGTAGCAGATTGAATTCACGCTTGTCATAGTGAATGCCGATTTATAATAAAGTATATCCCGCCACGCGCAAAATGCAGCAATAAGTTTATTTTTGTTTAAAATAAATGCTTTTCAATTTGAATAGACGTGTACAAGAACTGAAAGAAAAAACATTTTGTCTATGTACATTTTCGCTAGCTTCACGCAAAACACATCTAAGTTTTACTTTTATATGCTTAAAAATTATTTACCTATATTTTAATTACTTATATTATCAATTAATTACCTATTATTATACTTAATTATATATACATGTTCGTTTCAATGCCACTTTCCCATGTAACGTGGTATGTGTTCTACAATGATAGATTGGACATGGTTAGTTGGAACTTTAGGGCCAAATGAATGCTTTATGTGTGGCAGGGTGGCTCAGTGGTTAGAGCACCAGATTCCGAAGCAGACGTGCCCAGGTTCATGATGAGTTCCCAATAAGGACGAACCCGTTCTACTGGATGAATTGCCTTCTCCACACTATACAATACTTAGTTTACACTGACACATGTATTTACATAATGGGTCAGATGCTTACATCAAGATCGCAAAATTAATTAAAAGTAAATGATTTACCTATATGTTTAGTGTATGCGATGCTTAAGTTATGTAGATTAAATTATCCGATCAACTTTACTCATCAGTGAGTAGACATTTAACATAGAGCTAAAGCGCTACATTGTAATATATCCTGGGTTTTATAAAAGTGCATTGCCGAATATAAATATATGGCGGGTCTTGAAAATTATGTTGCCGATATTTTACATTTCATGTGATAAGGCTGTTTAAATTATCGGGAGAACAAAATAGTTTTTATTAACCTTAAGTACAACCATTTATGAAAATTTTGCAACAACTTTTGTAGCCATTGTAAAACAAGAAAATATATCGGTCTGTGTAAACTTTATGCAAGCCTACTTGTTTAAAGCGTACCAGATTTTATCATAATTTAATGTTTTGTGCGCGTAAATAATTACACTTCGCAATGTAGTCATGTAAACTTTTATTCCAAGATAGAAATAGCGTAAAGTTAGTTTAAAGTGAGATAGTCTTTGTAAAATTTGTAATCTCTGTCGAAGCTACTGCGTGAATATTCGAAATATTCATATATAAAGAAACTTTTATTTTATATATGGAAAATAAAATTGGCATACGAGTGCAATGATAGACGTGAAAAACATTTAAGATTTATTAAATGATTTACAGAAAAACATACAAGTTAATAAACTTATAAAGAGTAAATTAAAAGAAATGATGATAAAGCAGATTGAAGCTAAACGAAGCATGCAAAAAATAGAATTTCATTATGGAACTTCAATTTTGATAAATAGCCTATCGGCTTCGGCTGTAGATTATTAGTAGGTAAAATTTTCAGAGTTAACAAAGAATTCACATGTTATAAATACAAGTATATTGCTAGTATAATTTTAAAGCTGTAAAATGACAGTGTTAACTTTAATCACCAGTCATTTCAAACTATATATATATATATATATATATATATATATATATATATATATATATATATATATATATATATATATATATATGGAGGTGTATGACATTGAATTGCTGTTTTATGGATCAATTTAATATATATATATATATATATATATATATATATATATATATATATATAAATGCGTGTGTTTGTGTGTGTATGTGAATACATAAAGTTCAGCCATAAATATTCAATTCAATAAACTTTTTCCTAATATTATGGAGTTTGTTCTAGAATGGCAATCTTGAGATGGCCAGTTGGTACTTCATATTTAAAAGGATGCCAAATAAGCTCATCCTAAAAGTAAGGCTAACCAAAATATAATATTGCATATGAATAAAAATAACGTAAATTATGCATCATGGGTGGCAAATGGAATGAGAGCAACTATTCCAAAGCATCTGTTCGCCGGTTAGTGCCCTGTTTGTAGCTCAGATCGAGCTACGAAAAAATATGAAACGGGTTTACATGGTGAATTGCCTTTTTACTTTCAGCAAAGCTTAGTTTATATTTAAAATACATCTATCATATTGATTTGAAGATGTCTGTCAGAGCTTGATTATTTGTAAACGGTACAAATTATGCATTGTCTAAGTTAGGAAACGCATTTTGTCCTTATTGAGATGTCTTCAAGTACTCTCCAGGATTTAGCGCGGACGCAGCTTGAACCGAGACAAATTCGCTCAGGTATTTGAGACTCTATCCATTTCGTCATTGCTGCCATATAATACACGTAAATTTTATTCACAATGTTACCTAAGTACCTGATCAATATTCTATTTATTTTTGGCATATGTGATATTTCACTCAATATAAAGTTCCAAATTGCCAACAACATTCTGCCATTATGGAATAGACACCTTGCTGCCTGGATAAGCTATGTTGAATTAGAGATATCTCGTAGGATTTTTTAAATATAAATGTGCAGAATTAAATAAACGTTGCTTAATGCAGCAAAGGTAATTTATTTAAAAGATCTTTTTCGGTGTTTACAAGAAATCTTCAAGTACATTTCAGATTGTATATATTTTTCATCTATTTATTTATTTATTTATGAAAAGAAAATTTTGGGAAGCCACCCGAAGGCAACGGAGACATTATATCTTATTATCAATTATTTTATAGCTCATTTAATCTTACGATTGATTTTTTTATATTTAAATATATAAGTGTTTATTGGAAAAATGCGATGGTCCAGAATGTATAAATAGAAGAAACATGGCTAAAGAACGGTATTATTGGGCCTACATCATCTCATGGATATGCCAATGCTCGAAAAAACTGCTTTTTAGCTTTTATAATGAAGTGCTTCTATAGCAATAAACTACAATTGTTAAACCATTTGAACACGTCTGTTTTTCATTAAAATTGTAAATATTTTCTTCATTTTTTTCTCGTTTTCAAATGAAAATACATGTTTTGATATAGGTGAATTACTTATCCAGTTCTGCACGCACCAAGTAAGACTTCGGGCTGACAATATTTTGATTAATCTTCTTCAACATCTTCATATATATATATATATATATAGATATATATATATATATATATATATATATATATATATATATATATATATATATATATATATATATATATATGATTGAGTTCGGGTATAGGTCCAAATGTACTCGAAGTTGGATGTCGAAAAAAATTTGAATTTTGCCTTCCACACTAAGTTGAGAAAGTTTCGTGGCTGATATATTAAAAACTAATTTTGATGAAAAATATTTGAACGCCAATGAAGAACGCAATCTGACATTAATTCCTTTTATTTCCCTAACACAAAGATTTTATATGTTTACCTAGATTGGCTTCATTGCAGACATTCACAACGAGTCTTATTGTATATTTTTTTGTGCCTATCTATTAATTGTGGTTTACAACTTATAACGATAATTGTATTAAACACATCGTCTTGTTTTTTTTTCACGCATTCGGCTTGCTCAGAATCTCCTCTGAATAGCTCCGTTATTGCGTTTCAAAACGCCTATACATATATCGACCATATTTGGAGCCGCTGCAAAAAATCATCCTTAGAAACATTTTTTTCTGTATGATTGACAATTGAAAATGAATTGCACGTCAGAAGAATTCATTGAAATCGAACTTTTTAACTTTGTCTCAATCAGTTTAAACTGTTGCAAATTCCCATGTGCATACTGAAGCACCAACTCAATGGGTTTCTTAAAATGATATTAATAAATAATGACTATATTTCAAACAAAATTTGCCAACAAATGATATCGTTTCAACAAATTTAAATGAATCTTACAAGCTTTAGTGCATTAACTCAATTCTTATCGGCGTCAATATGTTACAAGTCCACTTGGTTAATTCAGGTTTTGGCGCATTAGTTAATGAATAAACTAGTCTCAAAGAAAGGCTGAATTTGTGCGGCCTTCAGTTAAGCAAAAAAAACTTAGCTTTCGCTGACTCGACAGGGATCATTCAACGGTGCTCGGTACATTTGACCTTAACAACTGAATGTAAGTAGGATAACTCTGTTGAAACGAAATTCTTAATTCTTCCGTTTCGTTAGCATTAGGTTTAATTAAAAATCGCGGGCCATACACCAAGGCATTAGTTGTAGAAACATGTTCATTGTGATTCGGGACGACAAATTAAGACTTATTGTCTGGTGAATAAATAACACGATTTCGGTCTAAGTTAGATCATTTTGAGTCTTATTTTGTGCTTTGATTAATCTCAATTTAGTTGACAACGGTAAATTTTGATAATGGTGGCAATTTTTCATGAGTTTACTTCTATGAACAACAATATTTGTCACAAATTATCAAATTGTGAAAAAAGCGACTTAAATACTTATTTTGCTAACATCGTAACAACCATCTGGACCTCTGTCAGCATCAAACCGAGAGCCGCGTTACGGCTCTTCATCACATCGTAAGCGAAATAGTGTAAACAGCTCTGGTTCCAGAAAACCATATAGGTGTTCCTTGGCGGTCAGTCCTAATCTTTTGAGAATAAATCATTGTATATGGGTGAAATGAATTATAAATTTCCTGAGAAAATGTCAAGATATTATCGTGTTTGAATTTTCAAAGTGGCCCACGGGCAGCTTACGCTAGACGAACGTTACGACTAATATGCAAGTATGTATTAGGTGTTGCGCACCTAGTAACAAATTAGTTCAGTTGTGACCAGAAGGATAAACTGCCGCAAAACGAACGGAAAGTATATTACGCACATTCGTCGGAAGCATTGAAAGTGACTCATCAGTAGGAGTTGAAAATTACACCCTTAACCACTATATATTCGGCAGAAGAATGTGAAATAATAGACGGTACAATCTCCTAGACGAATGTAAACCTGTAAGAGTGAAGTGAATATAATCTGAAGTCAACGACAATGACTTCAATGCTAACTCTCACACTATATAATATATACTGTGGCCCGTAAGGATACCAACACTTTGGCTATTGTGTTAGTAACTAGATACCTTTTTTGAAATCGATGAGTACCCGGATACTAACACTATGGTTTCCGAGTCGGTACATGATACCAACCTGATGGATATAAATGTACCGTCCTATTATTCGCTGATTCTTCTACCAAATATATAGTGGTTAAAGGGCGGCCAATGGCCCTACTGATGAGTCGCCAGTAACTACAAAACGAATGTGCTTGAGACGCATCATGCTGTCTTTGGTTTATCCTTATGGTCACAACTGAACTAATTTGTTACTAGGTGCGCAAAACTTAATACATACTTGCATATATATTAGCTCTTCGCAACAAACAGTATTTAACTGTTAAGACTAATGCTCAGGAAAATACAGAGGAAGTATGTCTGTCACCCTACCAACCGCGTCGCTAATGTGTGTTACCGATTCACACTCTCGCGTCGAGTTCGTGGTTGATACAGGAGCTTCTAAACCATTAGTAACGTCAAATTTCCTAGTAACTTGCAACACCAATTTACAGCTAAAGATTGCCAACAGTCAGCCAATCAAAACACATGCTTTGGCAAATCTCAGAGTAACACCCGGTGTACATCGAGTATTCCCGTGTAAGTTTGACGTCGCGGATGTGCCATATTGCATCTTAGTATTGGATTTCCTCATGAAGTAAGGATTGATAATTGATATAGCCAAATTAACCTTGCTAGATTCAGTTACGAATTTAGGCTTTTTTATCTGATGCTGCGGAACGGTATTATTCAGCCTAGTTCTAGTGCATGGGCATCGCCAGTTCACACGAAAGCCAAGCAACACGCTGGTGATTGCAGATTATGCAACTATCAACGTGCCCTTAACAAAGTCACAATTTCATATCGATATCCGGTAAATAATACAAAAGATATTATTGTTGAAATAGCCCAAGAGAAATGGTTCACAGTTCTTGATTTGAAGTAAGCCTACCGTCGGATTCCTCTCGACGAGGAAAGCATCGCGAAAACAACTGGCATTAACCTTTTTGGGGTATTTGAGTACACGCGTATGCCCTTCGGTCTGTGCAATGCATCACGGGCATTTCAGAGACTTATGAACGAATTTTTAAGGGAAACTTTCACGTACGACTTCTTACGTCGATTATGTGGAAATTGTCTCGAACTATTTCCAACATCATTCAACATACATCAAAGGGACTCGTTCACTCTCACTAAAGTACATAGTTTTCGATATTGCATAGCGGTAATTGATAGAAATACAAAATGGCTTGAAGTAAACCCATCAACTGCGTTCTTACTACTCTGGGTGCTAAGATTTGGTATACAAGATGAAGTGGTGCAAGAGCAAAATAAAAATATCTTGACACGTATAATTCAAGAATACATGCAGAGAACTACTGCAACCCATCCTATTAGCAATATATATACACACACACACACACACATATATATATATATATATATATATATATGTAAAGATGTCAGGTTTTTTAATAACTCAAAATCGAACTTGAAGGATATACTTGTTTAATATAATATTAAAACATCAAATGATCAGTAATTTCATGATATATTTTATGTACTGAGTTATGAAAAATAATTGAAAATATAATTTTTTTAACTAAAAATTTACACAAGGTAGCAAAGGTATTTCATTATTTACACCGGTTTCGTCTTTACTACAAACTCAGCTAGTATTTGCCAGAATTTTCGCGGTAGGGGCTCGAAGCAAAGCATATTTCCTTCAGTCTTTAAATTCATTTTCTGAGAAATCCAAGCTGCGCATCACTTTCAATTTTCAACTATATACCAACTTAAGCTTTTTATTTAATCTGCCACTAAGAAGGAGCCAATTTTAAATTCTATTCTGCCGAAGTTCCGACGGGCTACCTTCGATTTGACATAATAAAACAGATTAACTGCCACAGGAAGAAACGATATAAAAGTAAAGAATTACTGTATATATTTATGATGTGCATGCCAGTTAAAACTAAACTTTAAATGAGATAGTAAGTGCGTTTCATCATACCGACAGTTCTCGTCTATAAACAAGATACGAAACATCACTTTTTAATACAAAAGGAATAAATACTACGCGCATACAGACACGTACATATTCTCAAATCAATCTGTAATTAGCCATCAAACAGAATAGGAGTAAAACTTAAAACAATAATAGTATTATCCAATTAATCTAATAAAATCTCAGAATTTACTTCAATTAAAGTAGGCAAATTGCAGTTTAGTATTCCCGATGTAAACAGACTATTAATAACTTGTTTTTAAATTATTTTCTCTTCCTATATATATATATATATATATATATATATATATACTCTTTTCTTATATATATATATATATATATATATACTCTCTATATATATATATAAGTTAATTAGGCGATTTTTTAAGTTTTCGACTGAACACTACATAGGTATAGAATGGTTATTCACGACATGACAACATAAGTTCTCAAGGAAGTCATAATCATGATGTTTTAAATTGAGTTAAAAAGTTTGTCCTGCAAACGGGTCACTTATAAAATGGCGTCCCATTTTTAGGTCATACAAGCAATAAATGAATGCATATCTTTACATTTTACATCATTAACCCCTTTAATGCTTCCACAGGTTTGATAAAGCTCATATCCTTATACTGTAAAACTACACAGGCTTTGTTGTTTCCTCTGCTTATCCAATTCTCTTCATGTTGGATTGTAGGAAATTTTACTCTAATTGCACTCGCTTTTAGTTTACTGTGTTATAAACAAAAAATATATATCAATTTTGATTTACTGGTTATGAGAAATAGTCTGAACATTCTGTGCTTCTATTGAGGATTAATATTTTAATTATCCATTTCATCTTTCTAACGTGTGATACATGTTTGATTAATTTCAAATTGTGTCTGCACGTTACGTAATGATTCTGGCTATTCGCAATGTTTGCTTCAAATATATACATATTGTACTATAATTTCAACCAACGACGTTCAATTTAATTACAGTCTTATCAATTTATAAATTCATACCAAAATGTTTCTTATTTTAACAATTCCCACACACGTGAGAATAATAGGTTTTTCTACAGATATAAAAGTTCTAGTTAAAAGCATTGCAAATAGGATATTCATAAATGATTATGAATGGGTGATACTTTGTGTAGAATTATTCTTCTATTCATATTTTCTTCGTCGTTTAGGATCCACCTACGCTGGAATATATCTGAAAACTAATCACAGTGCGTGGTTAGTGTTGTGAAGGGGATCAGATGCACAACTCTAAAGAAGATTAGAATTTATGTCATGGGTCACACATAATGAAAAAGTCTTTTTAATTTTACCTTATATTTGCTAAATAGAAACCACCTAATTTTATATATAACAAATAATGCAAGTTAGTGCTAATATTGGATGGCTTATTGGATCAGGTACACAACTCTGTAGTAAATTAGCTAGCAGTTTATCACTGGACAGTTAAGTAGGGATCATCTGGCATGTAGAGCAATTCTTATCTTTACTTTAACAAATAAATATTACATTATGCAAACCTACCTTAATAGATTTTTTTACATCATATTATTTTTAGTATAAATACACATGAGTTGTAGAGTGTTAGTTAAGCTGGTCTTATTATACTCTTGGATAATTTTTAATTTCCCGGGTGGTATTATATATATATATATATATATATATATATATATATATATATATACGTGACAGTGTTGAACGTTCATATTGTTTGGAAATTTCTGTCACCGTATGTGCATCTGTTTTTCCCTCTTCAGTCTGTTGCCATTTCGATTGAATTTTTGTTTAGTCTAGTCGAGAGGTGTTCGGTCTTGCCTGGATACAAATCAATTTTTGTCGAATTTTGTTATTCTTGGCCAGTCGATTAGAATATTATGTTGATGAAACTTTTGAATATTTAAGTCAGGTGCTTGTTGTTTTATATAAAGGGGTTCCAAAAAATATGAGCATCCAACGCTGCAATCCACACTTACGCTGTTACCAAGTGAAGAACAAAAATTTGCACAACAAGGTGAAACGATAAACTACACTTGGAAAAATAGCACTCATACGCGTAACATCGAACAATGTGAACAGATGGTTAATTCTCAAGTCATCAAACCAATAATGACCAGATCTCAGACATCACTTTGCAATACATCGAGAATGACCTTTACATGCAAACAGGCAAAGAAACATACAAAAACGCATACACACTTACCAACCAGAAAAATAAGAAATAGAAGTAAAAGCAAGTGAAATTTGTTGCCACCCACATAATCAAATGAAAACCCAGAATGCATATAAATGAAAGATTGTAGAGCGAAGTTTAGTATTCTCGAAATAAATAGCCATTATCCACTTTGTTATTAATATGTTTTTTCTACCTATTTAAAAATATACTGTGTAATATTCGAGGGCTATGGACATAATAAGAATATATATATATATATATATATATATATATATATATATATATATATATATATATACTTCAGTGAGTGAGCAACAGATTCCAGCATATGGCCAGGTTCGAGTCTTGTCCGTGACAAATTTTCAACAGTATATTATGAGTTCCTAATATGCTCGAAACTGATCTACTGGCTGAATTGCCTTTTCTAAAATTCACAGTGCTTATTTAATACTGACAAATGTATGTACATGGTGTTTTAGGTTTTTATATCAAGGAGGTATTCTTGATTTAATTAAATATGTTGTTTTGCTTATCAAGAAACCCTTTGTTTTTTCTTTTTTATTGAAAGACAATTACATACACAAACAAAGATGCAAAGGAAAAAACAGAATGGTCATAAAAAAATAAATGTTTTATACCACAAAAATCTATTGGTATTTACTTAATTTTATGCTTTATGTAGATAACACGAAGAAACCCTTAAAAGTAATTTCTTCATTTATCTTTCAAACCACGTACATTTTTCACTTCATAAAAAACAATTATGAGGCAACGTAATAGTTAACAAAATAAAAACGATGCAAGTGATATCAATTTTCGAATTATTTCTTAAGATAGCCTGTCGGTGTATCAGCCTGAAGCAGAACGCTTCTTTTGTAAATACCAACTCAGTGGGATAAATGTTATTTTCTACACATCTCATCATTTACGGAAAATTTGACTACATGCTTCAAATAAATTATGAATGAAGGCTTTAGGTGACTGCTTTGATTATTCTTAAAATTATTATAATTGCATTTCATGGACGCGTATGTTGTAATAACCCATTTATATTTCATATATACGTCTGTTGGACAAAAATGTTTTTTTATATCAGTCAATAGCCAATTAGTTTTTTTTATTATCTAGCTTCAATACCCTAGGCTAATTCCCTAGTATAGTTGATACAATTAACCCAATCCAACTGGAACGGGTGTCCCAGGTTTTAGAAAGAAACAAATACGAACTAGTAAAAACTTTAATAATATTAATTAAAGACAATGATGCAAACAATTGTTGTTTTGTTGTACAACTACTGCAGGCAATAATTCTCCAGGAAATTTAGCGGATAAATTAAATTAATCGTTTCATCCAATAACAAGGTGGTAACATGAAATATACAAGATTATTTCTTTTTAATTGGTGACAAATTTACTTTGGCATGATTTTTTTTAGGATTTTATGTTATAATTAAAACTTTTAAATTTAACTTATTTGGCAAACTTTATCTATCATATTACTGCGGTTATTTAAACGTCTTTACGATGCTTGATTTTAATACACATTTGAACACAAGCTAACCTTAGGTTTTCGCTGACTTTTGTTTATCCAACATGTCTAATTTCAACTTATTTTTTACAAGGTACGAAACACGTAATAGAAAATTTCAAAGTTATGTTCTCTTCAAAACACAATATATAACTATTATATATTTAATTGTTTGATGACATGATTGCCGCAGTTGTCATAACTTGTTTTAAACGGGGCAAAATTGCATAACATTTGCTGTAGGGAGAGAATTACCTAAATATTTGTAATATTCAAATTTGTTTAAATTTAGCATATCTTCAAATCCGTTGTGTGAGTACCATTTGCAGGAATGGTAGATTTTATATATTGAGAGTCGCCTTTGAAGTCGCATTTTCGAAGATTTTATATGAGTACACATTCGTATAGGAGACCGTCCCGTCTAATTGTCCCACATTTCTTAACCAAATATATAGTGGTTTTAGGGCGCAGTACCGACTCATGCTGATGATATGCTTGTAAGCTGAAATAGCATGCCTATACGAGATTCCACTTTTTCTCCAGGCTGAATTTGGCCTATACTTCTGGATCTATTTGAACTTCTTTGTTACTATGTACGAAATATGTAACACCCAATAAGATTTTTTAAATCTTCATACTTACTCTGTATTTTAATAACTTTTAAAAATACAATGATCATCATCTAATAAAACTCAATGTCAAGCATATTGAATTATCAATCAATATTTCGTAAGCATTGGACATGGGTATCATAAATTGTATCCTACAAACTGATTCAATACATCTTTGTTTATTAAATCCACGTAGAAATTAAAATAAATTTGAAAATTTGAAAAATTATAACTGTATCCTTAACACGTCTGGAATAATTTTCTAAATCAAGTTTGCGATGATAAAACTGCATTTAATATATATGGAAACCAACGTTCAATGTATACATGACAACTAGAGGTGGGAGCCGCATATCTGACTTTGATTTCCATGTATATTCAATGCGGTTTGATCCTTGATAGTCTGTTTGCCGTCGTACTCTGATGATGATCATGGAAGGTCAATACGCGTCACTGCGTTGCGACTGGCTGTAGTTTTGTTATGTTGTTCGACGACTGGTTAAATACAATGGGATTGGTGTTTATTTCAAGCTCGCAAACTTCATTTTAAGAATTGTTACCACCACCCGCGCAATCAATTATTGCTAAATTTTATCGTCTAGAATAATGTTTGATATTCGGAAATGCCGTGTTATTCAGAGAGTTTGTAATGACTTTTTTTTTCAAAACTTTAGTAAATTAAATTTATCTGTCCACTATAAAGAAAGCTTGTGCAATTTTAGATTTTTTTACAATTCATACGATATAAAAAATAACTGCTGCAGAAAAGCAAGACGATAATTTATTGAGAAATAGGTATCTGTAACATAATATATCCCCAAGTAACTAACTTCGCGAAAACCACTTTAGCAACACCTTAAAATATTTAGATGAAATAGATATACATTTCATAGGACAATATTAATTTCCCATAACTCATTGAGTTTTTGCAATGATGTTTTCTCTTACGGTAATATTTATGGTTTTAAAACGGTTTTGTCTCATTTAAAATATTGTCCCGTGAATTGGCAGGTGCACACTTTTGATTGGACGCATGATTTCATAAGGCAGCTAGAATTCTTTTGTAGTAAATTAGTTATAATAAAATTGCGCAAATTTAGAAGCATGATTACAGTTTCCAACAAAATACACTAATTCACAAATAAAAATTGTAATGTTTCCAATTTATCTTACCGATATTATGATTGTTAGAATCCTGAATTGTTTTGCACAAAAGACTGTCAATGCCAGCTTTCTAAAATTCGGAAAGTTAAACCGCTAAATATTTTAATTTGTAAATGTATTTTATTATTGCTAAAAAAGTTATTGCGTAAAAACCATCTAAAATTGCTGATAATTTCTGGCATCACAAAAGGACAAATAGCATATAACATACTGGGACGCCAAACAGAAAAACTGCACTTATTTAAGTTAAATCAAGTGCATCTCAGAATATAGTTCTTGTCTGTGCAAAATACCTAAGAGCTAAATTTTTCATTTTTTGAAGAAATTGGAAGTTTTTTTCTGTGAAATTGTCTTGTCACACATCTAACAAAAATGCGTTTTAAAAATACTTGTTTTGTTTTTTGTTGTACAATTATTTCACGCTGCAATATAGTTTAATAATTTAATGTAGAAATCCAGAAGAATATAATACCACAAAATGCAGTTGAATTTGGCTAAAGTGATCAAATTAATTTATAACAAATGAACCAATTACAGTTCGGTTGTTAATGCAGTTACCACCGAGATTGTAGAGTATCTTTTCTTTTGATGATGTTATGATTCTCCTTGTTCGACATTATTCAAGGTTTTATTTAAATATATTTTTGAGGTTGATTTTTTTTAAATTATCACCTCCTGCGCAACCAAACACTTTTTAATTACTTTTGTTTGTTCAGCATGCCCCAATTCTGGCTTTTTGTCTCTACACAACCAATAAGGTAAAATTGAATCTTGTAGCATATTCTAAATTAAAAGTTTACCAATTAAAAATAAATTGCATTGTATCAGCATTTTTATGTGCCAATTATATGGCTTCATTGTGGTTGTAAACCGTCTCATTTGTAAGTAAAGAAAGAACAATTATTTTTTTAAAGTAATTAATTCGTCATCGTTTCGAGAATATGCGCATTGTCTGTCATAAAATTGACGTCAGAATTTTGTCTTTTTTAGTTTGGAGAATGAAAATGAAAATTGTGAGTTTGCATGAAAGAAAATGTAGTATTTGTTTTGTTTAAATGATCCATTTAACATTGAATGCTTTAAAGTCAAGTCGTGCAATTCTGAGTCTGATGACCAACAGTTGAAGATCTGCTAGCACAAAAACAGCTGCAGAAAAGATGTCTATCGAAAGTTATGAAACTGACATTTTTGGTGGACTAAAGTCTTGGATTCTGCAACACTAGTCTCTTACTCTGACAACTGTTTCCTTTCTAAACTCATGCAAATAATATTGCAATTAAATAAAAAGTACGATTTAATATGCGAAGAGTATTTATTTCAGACTAAACTATGGATAAAATTAAACTAGTATATAGACATCATCAGGCTATCAACCGTTATTTTATACGAAATTATATATTTAATTAGAGTATAATTATAGGATTATATATATAATTCTAAAATGCGATATATTGCATGAGATATAAAGTGCCATTTACCGAGCAGACCGCTTTCGCTTTTATTTGGCATTAATAAAGTAGTTACTAAAGTTGCCACCTGATAGGAACTTGAACCAGAGAAAAGTTCCCCGATCTAGCGGCTCATCTTCTTTGCAACTAAAGCCACGTATTACATGCTATAATCTAAATAAGTTTAAAACCGTTTTTATCAATTAATTGCGATCTCTTTCGTACGCAATATTTAGCTAATTCTAACAACCGAGATTTTTTTGACATGCTTTTTTAAAAATATATTTCCCAATATTGCATTTCGTATGTTTCATAGCAATTCATCGAGCGTGGCTAGTTGAAACTTTGTGCCGAAATAGATGGCGAATACTATCCACCTAAGGTGGTATATAACTAAAAGACTGCATTTAGTAAGTGGCATAGATAATGTGATTGATTCAAATTCGGCATTATATTTATACCTATTTCCGAGCATCAACTTGAAAAGAAGCAGTTACACAATTGGCGGATTTCTCCGTTCTAAAACAAGCAGTCCTAAAAATTATTACAAATAAACTAGTCTATGCATATAAAGCAGCTTACCCGGTCTAAACATTCACAAGTATCACCAACTTGAAATTTTGATCGACAGGTCAAGAATCACACATCCATACATTAATTTAACAGCCGCAACAAACAATCGATCGGATTGGTAACAAATTAAAGAAATAATGGCTGCGCAAACGGCCTTACCTTTACTGTAAACATTCGCAGAAATTACACAAAAGTATGAGCGATCAACACAGTAATCGGCCCACCCTGCGCTGTCACTAAGATAGCGAAATGAAAGCATTCTTAAATGTAGTAGATTAAATCTCAAACCATCACTACACGAGTAACCCGATCTCAAATATCAATCGTTAAAACTTTGAGAATGAATAATATACGCACAAAAACGCGCATACTGGCACGCACACTGACACGTACGCATATACACTTAAAAATAAACCGTAACAAACAATAGAAGTAAAACGGACAGTTAGACTAGTTGTCACCCGCTTAGTCAGACGATAAACAGTATATATATATATATATATATATATATATATATATATATATATATATATATTAGCATATACATGAAATATATATTTTACCTTTTCATAATAAATATATGCTGTGTAACGTGCGAATAAGCTTATAGGCCGCTTATTGCTTAGTACCATCTAGAAGAACCAATCAAAACTGCATTATTTGAGGGAATTATCAAATTACTATGTAGCCAATTTCAAAGTTTGAATGAGATCAAATACAATGCCTATAAGCTATAGGCTGCTTATTGCTTAGTACCATCTAGAAGAACCAATCAAAACTGCATTGTTTGAGGGAATTATCAAATTACTATGTAGCCAATTTCAAAGTTTGAATGAGATCAAATACAATTCCTTCGCAACGAAGATAGAAATATTGGTGGGTATAAAAGCTAACAAAGAAATTTAAGATCTCACAAGAGACCTGGACAAACTACCTGCTCAATCCAAATTACCTACTAATCCTGATGCATGTATCCACAGTTATTCAAGAGCGATCTTGTCAAAGCATCTCAAAGATTTCATACACTTTGGAGAAAAATACTGCATCGTTAAGTAAAATAAACGATCGCGATATAGTTGGCATCCAGGTGGGAACTCACATGGCAATGCTTTAACGAAAAGCATCGCTCCCCCAAGCATTAAATGGACAAGGACTCAAAGCTGAGATAGTGAGTTCATTAGAATAATACAGAAAGAATTTTAAAGGCAGTCAACTTATCACAAAGAAGAATAGGTACAAGCTAAGAAAAATACAATCATACAATTCTTTACCACATACCACACCGACAAATGATCATGATATAATTAACCGAACTTTGGTTGCGCGGGTGGTGATAACAATTATTATAATCAAGGTTGCGGTCTTGATATAAAAACCTGACCCATTAATTACTTACATATGTCAGTATAAACTAAGAATTGTATAGTGTAGAAAAGGCAATTCATCCAGTAGACCGGTTTCGTCCTTATTGGGAACTCATCATGTACTGGCCAGAATTTGCCGCGGACAGGACTCGAACCTGGGCACGTTTGCTTCGGAATCTAGTGCTCTAACCACTGAGCCATCCTGCCGCAACCTTGATTATAATAATTTTTATCACCACCCGCGCAACCAATGTTCGTTTAATCATATAAATGTTCATTTCAATACCAATTCCCCATGTAGTGTGGTGTCTGTTCAGTTATGACAGATTGGGGATGGTTAGTTGGAACTTTGGATCTAAATGGATGCCATATGAGCTCAACCTAAAGGAAAAATAGGCTAACCAAGTAACATTAGTTAGTATATAACGGAAAATTGTGTGCAGTGTAGTGTGCGGCAGGATGGCTCAGTGGTTAGAGCACCAGATTCCGAAGCAAACGTGCCCAGATTCGAGTCCTGTCCGCGGCAATTCTGGCCAGTACATTATGAATTCCCAATAAGGACGAAATCGGTCTACTAGATGAATTGCCTTTTCTACACTATACAATTCTTAGTTTATACCGACATATGTAAGTAATTATTGCGTAAGGTTTTTATATCAAGACTGCAACCTGGATTATAATAAATGATCATGAGTTGTTATACTTCAGACCGATCCTTATAGAGTGTCCATAAACAAGATTTTAAACGATAAGTCGAAATTTATATCGGACAACAAACAGAAAGATGACATTATAAATATTGAATCACGAATATGTGCGATTCTGAAAGAGATGATTTAACTCGTTTTATCTACAATGGCTGATTTCGAAATCAGATCAGGACTCATGGAAGAAATAGAAAAATCTAAACCCGTCAGAACAAAGACTACACTGTAAAACATAGGCTTATGAAAAACGGACAGCTTCAAGATCTCCTCCGATGCAACACATTATACCATCGATCAACACACCAAAACATAAACCTGCTGGGTTTCTTTGCAAATAACTTCACCAATTACGTAATATTATAAATACCAACACCATCAAGAACTCTATGGAGCTAGCAGATGAATCAAAGGGAAAAATCATCCTATAAATAATATCCTAGCCTGATGTGTCACATATATTTACAAAAATGTGACCAGAAAAACAACGGAGATCTGGTGTGACTTAGTAAAGAATGAGCTTCAAAATTTTCCAATGAACTCCATTGACTGCAATGATCTAATATTGACACGTAACAATAAGTGAAATTTAAATTTTAGGGGAGTTATTATCGTCCGTTTAATTGTGTTGCTAAGGGGCGGCTGTAAGTTATTTTTTCGGGCAGATGTATACATGCACCATTTTGAACAAACGAGCCTTAAAAACATAATTTACCCGTGCGAACTCTATGAATTTTATGTAGATGATATAAAAATTTTTCACCCTAGACGCAGTAGACCCAAGCAAAATTCCCAAGGAAGTCAATGAAACCGATCCAGACCTCAAATTCGTTCTTCATTTAGAAAACGAAAACACTTTTCCCTTCGTGGTCATCAAACTCACTCGACAAGATTATGATGATTTGGCACTGGCAATACATCGAAAATTTATTTGCACTGGGCAACACATTCATTAAATCAGCAGTTTGCAAAGCCTCACACACGAAACCTAATTAACGAACTGACAAATAAAATGGGGATCATCTGCTCCAAACACAAGATTGAGGGAAAAAAGACTATTTGAGGAAAATTTGGCAAATAAAAATCTATTTAGAGCTGTTCATAGAGGTCAAAATCATACCACGTCCGACTTGTTTTACAGAGAATGCCGTCAAAAGTGTTTTCTTAATCTAACAAATTAGAGGCGTCCTACTGGCCTCAGTAGTTGCACGCCGTTTAAATCGAATCATAAAAAATAATTACGAGTATGTGTACCAAAGCTTATTTGCCAATTCACTCCAAATCACTCATAGTCTACAGATTTTTATTTTTGTGCGTTAGCATACATATTGTACATACGAGGAAGCAATTGGTCAACAGAATGCATAAACATTTACACCTCAAATTTATTTTAAAATGCCTGGCACCCTCAGTAAAATGAGCTATCACGGAACATATACTTGAAACTGGACATCCAGCCATCTTGATGAAGTTCTCAATTCTACCCAAAGCAAAGTCATAAAAATTATTATATATATCAAACTCTTTATAAAAAAGAAATAGCACTCGGCCTAAAAATTGAAACATTTCACCAATATGATATTTTAAATCGACTGGCCACGACTCACACAACCAAATATTTATTTACTATTGTGTGGACTAGCCCGAATAACTACTAGACCAGCCTTAACAAAAACGATCGGATTGGCAACAAATTGAAAAAAACCCGTTGCGTGCACAGCATCACGACCATTGGTGATAGTGACAGAAATTTGACAAAAATATGAATGATCAAAACAGCAAGTAGAAAAACCTGTGCTGTTACCAAGGCAACAAGAGGACATCTTAAACAAGGCGAAAGGAAAAAAAAATATTTGTAGCCAGCCAGGCTAAAACTTTGTCAAAACTCAATTTGTCAATAAAAGAATGATCAGATCTCAGACATCACTCTGTAATGCAACATGAATGATTCCTACACGAACGAAGACACATACGCAAATGCAGTTAACCATCAACCAAAACAAGAAATAGACGTAAAACGCTAAATCGGACTAGTTGCCACGCGCATTATCAAATAAAAACCTAGAATGTATATAAATGAAAGATTATAATGTGTTGTTAACTATTTTCTAAGTAAACCGGCCAATATCCATTTTCTTATTAAATGTGCATTCTCTTCCTAATAAAACATAATTTGTAATATTTAACACAATGGACATTATATATATATATATATATATATATATATATATATAGCTATATATATATATGTATATATATGTATGTATAGCGATGATTAAACTACGAAAAATGGCCTTTATCCTTTTGTTGGCTAATGTGTTCTAAATAACGGTTTCAGGAGACGAATATCAAGAGAGTACTTAGTTTCCTATAAAAAGAACTCCGGCGAGCGAAATGTTGATAGTTCAGTTAATTTAGGCGAATCCAATAGAAACCTCGACGACAAACAAATGCAAGTGCAAGTACAGCGCTGAATAGAGAACATCTCTCGGTGTTATTTTTAGTGTTCTTTCACAAACTAGTAGGTCACAAAAGAGAATTTTATATATATATATATATATATATATAATCCACAGTATAAACTAATATTCTCACAAGATTAGGAACATTGACATTTGATTTTTACACTTGTCACATATTGTTTGCTTCTTACCTTCGCTTTTATATCTATTGTGTAAAAATTTATTGATAATGATTTTGGTGTTAGAATGTAGCAACATTCAAAAGCTATCAAACTGATTTTCAGGTAATTACGCTGCAACTGTACAGGGGTTTAGGAATTTCCAAATTCAGTTGACAAGTGTATTGGTTAACCTGTGAGAGTTAATTGAGAATCGTATTATGCAGAGTGGTAGCCTACTGTCTCATCGCCCGCACCGTCCGAGTCAGTCATCACAACGACCGTCTGTTCCCCTGCCACCATCTGACAGAGCGCAGCATTGCGGCCGTTCATCGCATTGCTATTAAAGTTATGTAAACAGATCAGGTCCCAGAAAACTAGCCAGGCGCCCTCAATCAGATAGGTATTCCCCAGGAGTCAGTTCTAATAATTGGTGTATGAATCATTGTATATGGTGTTATGATGGAACCGTGTGGGAATTTACACGGCGATCCACAGGCTGTTTACACATGAATAACGTTCGAAACCACAAACAGAAAAGTACAAAGGACGCCGTGTATTACCTATGTCACACATCAAACCGCATTGTTAATTGTTTTCACGGATCCACTCTCGCGGGTCGCGTTCGGGATTGATACAGGTGCCGCAATAACTTTTGTGGCGTAAAATTTACCAGTTAGTTGCAGTGTAAACGTGTAGCTAAAGGCCGCCAACGGTCAGTCAATTAAAACACATGACTACACAAATGTTAGAATTTCACTAAGCATACGTTGAGAATTCCCATGGATGTTTATCATCACAGAAGTGCCATGTTGCATACCTGGCCTAGATATTTTGTCAAAGTATGGTCTGATAATTGATACAGTCAAAGGTACCTCGCTAGAACTATTCAAATTTTAAATGTGTGTACCTTTGTTGGTGGTGACGGTCGTCTGTTTTTTCAAACAAAATCAATGACTCATTCTGATACGCTCACTAAAAAGTACGCGAGATCCTCAATAATCTTACGACGATGAAAAATAATAAAATATCAGATTCAGTCGGTCATTATAGATTAACTACGCGGCACTATGTAGCAGCTAAAGGCTCACCGGTATTTGCCAGAGTGCGACCCTAGATCAGAGAAAGTTAAAGACTGCCAAATCCATTTTTATCACATGCTGGAGATTGCTGTTTATCATCAATCCACGTGCGTTACAAGCAACACATTGGTGATTGGATATTACGCGGTGATTATTTTACACTCAGCAAAGGCACAATTCAAGATCGTTAAATGAATAATAACCCAAAAGATATTATTGGCTGAAATAGTTCAAAGCAAAAGTTTTACACTACCTCATCTTCAGTCAGCTTAGCATCAAATTCCTTTCGACAAAGAAAACATCGTAAAAATGCTGTCATTACCCATTTTGTTCTATTTGAATACATGCGTATGCTCATTCGTCTGTGCTATGAATTACAAACATGCAGAAATTCTTGACTAAATTATTACAAAAAATTCCACGTACATACGCTTGCATCGATGATGTGATTAAAGCCTCAGGTGATTTTGAGCAACACTTAGCAGACATCCAATTGATCCTCTCTAGTAGTGATCAGTTGGGTCTCGAATTTAACATTGAAAATGCGTCTGCGCACAAAATCAAGTGAAATTGCTAAGGTACTCGAGTAGACATTGTATTATGTATACCAAAGAAGATGAGGTCTAGGCTATAAAAAAGGTTCTCGGACCGACTATGATGGCGTAAACACAGCCACAAATGATAAGACGTCTCCAAGTACTTAATTCGCCTAAGTCCAACCTGCATCTGTGCTGGTACGCTGTTTGAACAAATAAAAGATCTGCTTTCGCAATATACAACAATAAATGCCTTTACGAAAATGCCTTATTGAAACTGTCAACCGACACATCTGATGTAGCCCTGCGCGTTACACGTAAACTAGATGCCGAAGGTAGAATGCATCAAAAAGCATTTTATTCCAGGAAGTTGAAAACCACAGAACAGAAATACTCTGCAGTCAAAAGTGAACTACTGGCTCTACACGACAGCTGCCTTTGCACTCGACGATACCTCGTGTGTTACCCCTTTCAATAGGAGGTCGTCAATGCATCGTTGTTGGTGGCCTACCAGAAAGATTCACAAAATTATCCAAAAGAGTAATTCAGCAAATGATCCAACTTAGTGAGCTCTACTTTAGCATCAGTCATGTGAAATGAAAAGATAATTTGGTTTATCTTGCCTTTAAATAAATGTATAAGTCAAGCAGAATACCATTCCGTCACGATAGGAATACATTCAGACGAAACAACACGTACATAAAGAACTTGCATCATGGCGACGAAGGCACCCTGACTAATTTACTTATTTAAAGCTAGACGATGCACAATTCATCACAAAGAATATTGAAGGAGAATTAGCTAGTAAAATTTGGCTCCCACCTGTCTGTCGACGCCCGGTATTTGATGATGCAATGCCACTAACTTGGGAAGATTTGGAGCACCAGAGGAAGTAGTCACTGAACAAAATGCAAATTTAAAGACACTTATATTTCATGATAACATTCAGTTCATGGAAGTCAATAAGCAAGGATATACAGCATTCAATCCTAAATGAGACGGTCTTTTGGATCGCGTACATCGAGAATTACAGATGGCGCTTTGTGCCTCTAGCGAATAGTTCGATTGGACTTCTTCAATCAAATTAATACTACTTGGAATGCGATCAAGATATCGCGGTAGCATAAAATAATCAGTTGCCCTGGTCACCTCTGGTCACATTCCGCATCTCTCAACAGATTTATTGAGTGGTTATGACGTTAGTGATAAACTACCAGCTTCAGAATTTACACAGAATATACAGAGCGTTCCAAAACGTTTGTATGAGCAACCAACGAGAGAACGCCATCCGCCAGTGTGTATTTCTAAAGTTTTAGACATTTAAGCAATATTCAGTGGAAATTCAGGCCAAAGTATAACGGACTCCGCCGATAATTTGGCGCGGTACGAAGGTCTTTGTAATTGATTATTAGGCAAATCATAAACCAGGTTCCATTAGTCGATTGAAGCCTGTATTTGAATTCTGGATTCGAATACCAAAGATAACGGGATGTAATAAAGAAAAAAAACACGGTTCATTATCATATCAATAGTCAGCTAGAATGGCAGAGCCCTAAAAGCAAAATTTAATGACAGGAACTACATCAGAGCACACTCAAGTCATACTATGAAGACTCCGCCCTCCAGTAGATTTAGGTTTGACGCTGATGACATCAATTTTGGCGGCGCGTTATGTGGCACTTTTTATTCTTCTACGTACAGAAGTTACTTTTAGTTTAACAGACATGCCTAGTGATGTTCATAATGCTAAATTAAATAGTTATCATTTTCTATATTTGGGCAATTTTTCTAGAACAGTCATTTTCATTTATTATTGTCAAGTTTGCGGTCTTGATATAAGCACCTGACCCATTAATTACTTAAATATGTCAATATAAACTAAGACTTGTGTAGTGTAGAAAATATATATATATATATATATATATATATATATATATATATATATATATATATAGTCAGTGTAACCTAAACTTTTCAGAGGATAATAAATGCACAGAATCAAGGAATTATATCGTGTTCTTAATGATCATTTTTAAAGTTCCTGCAAGATTGCCTTGAACATCATTTAAACCATAGGGAACTTTCGCCATAATCTTTTGACTCTTCCACTCCTCCCCCAAAGCTGCGTATTGCATGTCATCTTAAGTTATATTCTATCTGTTAATTCGTGGTCACTATTTCAATCAGGCATTCCTTTTGACTTAAGTTTTCAAATTGTTTTATTATTATTTTCATTCTTTCCTGATAAGTGTTTCTTAGGCGCAAGTTTTGAAACCTACAAATTGACAGCTCTAAGTTTAGTGCAACCATCGCTAAACATAGGTCGTCCTGCACTGAGAGATGGTATTCTTATTGCACTACGTGTGCATCAGATAAGGGTCAGTCATATCTCATGTTTAAATACTGTTTGTTGCGAAGAACTCATATATATGCAAGTATGTATTAGGTGTTGCGAACCTAGTAACAAATTAGTTCAGTTGTGACCAGAAGGATTAACCAAAGGCAACATGAACAGAAAGTATAATCTCATGCACATTCGTTTCGTGCTTACTGGCGACTCATCAGTAGGAGCCGGTATTACGCCCTTTAACCACTATATATATGGTAGAAGAATGTGGAACAATAGGACGGTACAATCTCCTAGACGAATGTGTAAACCTGCAATAGTGAAGCTAACATCATATAGTCTACGAAAATGCGACTTCAACGCTAACTCACACCATATATCATATATACCGAGTCTGTAAAGGATACTGACACTACGGCTTATGTGTTAGTAACCGATTCTAACCTTATTGTACGCAAAAGGAACATGATACTAACACAATGGTTTCCGAGTCGGTACATGGCACCAAAATGATGGATATCAATTTATGCTATAGTTCAACGAAATTGAGAATTACACCAATTTCTGAACACCTGTTACTCCAGTAACGAATGTGCATGAGATTATACTTTCCGTTCATGCTGCTTTTGATTTATCCTTCTGGTCAAAACTGAACTAATTTGTTACTAGGTTCGCAACACCTAATACATACTTTCATATATATTAGATCTTCGCAACAAACAGTATTTAACTGTAATATATTGAATTGAATGATGTCACGCTTACCGCGAAATGTGATAACTGATATCGATCAAGGCCAGAATGTATGGATTTACTAGAGTAACAGGTATTCATAAATTGTTGTAACTCTCAATTTCTGTGAACTATAGAATAAATTGATATCCATCATGTTGGTACCATGTACCGACTCAAAAAACATAGTGTTAGTACCATGTACCTTTTCGGTACAATAATGTTGATATCGATTACTAACACAATAGCCATAGTGTTAGTATCCGTTACAGAACCGGTATATATATTATATAGTGTGAGGTAGCGTTGATGTCGCATTTTCGTAGACTATCCGATGTTTGCTTCACTATTGCGGGTTTACACATTCGTCTAGAAGATTGTACCGTCGTATTATCCCACATTATTCACCCAAAAAAAAAAAAAAAAAAAAAAAAAAAAAAAAAAAAAAAAAAAAAAAAAAAAAAAAAAAAAAAAAAAAAAAAAAAAAAAAAAAAAAAAAAAAAAAAAAAAAAAAAGTTCACCCAAATTGAGAATTACAACAATTTCCGAACACCTGTTACTCCAGTTAAACCATACACTCTGGCCTTCTATCGATATCAGTTATCACATTTCGCGGTAAGTATGACATCATTCAATTCAATATATTACATTAAATACTGTTTGTTGCGAAGAACTAATATATATGCAAGTATGTATTAGGTGTTGCGAACCTAGTAACAAATTAGTTCAGTTGTGACCAGAAGGATAAACCAAAGGCAGCATGAACGGAAAGTATAATCTCATGCACATTCGTTTCGTGCTTACTGGCGACTCATCAGTAGGAGCCGGTATTACGCCCTTTAACCACTATATATTTGGTAGAAGAATGTGGAATAATAGGACGGTACAATCTCCTAGACGAATGTGTAAACCTGCAATAGTGAAGCTAACATCATATAAAGTCTACGACAATGCGACTTCAACGCTAACTCACACCATATATCATATATACCGAGTCTGTAAAGGATACTGACACTACGGCTTATGTGTTAGTAACCGATTCTAACCTTATTGTACGCAAAAGGAACATGATACTAACACAATGGTTTCCGAGTCGGTACATGGCACCAAAATGATGGATATCAATTTGTGCTATAGTTCAACGAAATTGAGAATTACACCAATTTCTGAACACCTGTTACTCCAGTAACGAATGTGCATGAGATTATACTTTCCGTTCATGCTGCTTTTGATTTATCCTTCTGGTCACAACTGAACTAATTTGTTACTAGTTTCGCAAAACCTAATATATACTTGCTTATATATTAGTTCTTCGCAACAAAAAGTATTTAACTGTAATATATTGATTTGAATGATGTCATGCTTACCGCGAAATGTGATAACTGATATCGATGAAGGCCAGAGTGTATGGTTTAACTGGATTAACAGGTGTTCGGAAATTGTTGTAATTCTCAATTTGGGTGAACTTTAGCATAAAAATTATATCCATCAGGTTGGTATCATGTACCGACTCGGAAACCATAGTGTTAGTATCCGGTACTCATCGATTTAAAAAAGGTATCAGTGTTAGTATCTTTACAGACTCGGTATATATATTATATAGTGTGAGTTAGCATTGAAGTCGTATTGTCGTTGACTTTAGATTATGTTAGCTTCACTAGTAAAGGTATACACATTCGTCTAGGAGATTGTACCGTCCTATTATTCCACATTCTTCTACCAAATATATAGTGGTTATAGGGCGTATTACCGGCTCCTACTGATGAGTCGCCAGTAAGCACGAAACGAATGTGCATGAGATTTTACTGTTCGTTCATGCTACCTTTGGTCTATCCTTCTGGTCACACCTGAACTAATTTGTTACTAGGCTCGCAACACCTAATACATACTTGCATATCTCATGTTTATTGTATTCAGCACCGTTATCGTATTAAAGTTTACGATAGACAACATATATATATATATATATATATATATATATATATACATGTATACATAGATAAACTTTATGTAATGGCCAAGACTTTTATATTGAAATTTCCATAATTTTATTCTATTTTAGTTAAAATTTGGATAGCGTACATTATTACAAGACTGAATTCATTTTTACAGGATTTCATTTCAATTAACTTAGCCATACAATCCCAAATGTTGATTTAAGGACAAATATTCTTTCCGTTTTGACATGCGCGAATAAAGAATTATTGGCTCTTTCCAAATGGTGGTCAAAATATTCACTTCAATCTAACATTCTGGACTCTAGGTAATGCGTTGATGGTGCCCATTAGGAAGGAACCATTCTATTGAGAATGCACAGATTTGATACGTGTAGGTATAAATACGTCAATAACTTTGGTTTCAATTTTATAAGGCAATAAAATATAATACCTCCACCCAAATTGACGGAATACCGGATGATTTATATATACTGGTATCTATATATCAATTTTTTTATGTAAATACGGATTATTCAATAAACAACAGCCTGAAAATTTAACGCAAAATTTCATTTAAAAAATAAAATTTTGTTACGTCAGCGAATTTATCACAAATGCGAGTAAGCTTATTCTTGAACATTTTTAATGCGAAAGTTTGTTGGCTGTCTTCTTATACTTAAAGATTTTGTGCAAATTTTAATAATCAAATAGAGGTTTACACAACGCGAATCTTTTTATTTGAATAACAACATTCTTATTATCCAATTTTTCTTCTTCGACTCTGCATAAGTCTACCAATCACAGTTGTTACTAATAATTCTCAGTTTTGCCCAGTTCACAAGACGAGCTGACGGAGAAATTTGATTGAAGAATTGTAATGAAGTAAAAGTATACACTTGTTAACCATTTTTGTTTTCCTAGTCACGCAAGTAAAATTTCAAATATTATATTTCATTAATTAATATATCAAAGGGCACTTATTCAATAAGTAAAAACGCAATCAATGTACAGAAAACAAAATAGACCACAAAATACACGAAATGAAGAAATTGTATAGGACATCATGCGTAGAATTTCCTATTTCGACGATTACCGATTAAAACAAAATTTACGTATTTCAATATGTAAACTCAGTGCTGCATTACCCAGGTTACGCCGTAAAAAATAATAACATTAATAGATACACCAAACAGTTTTATTCCATTAATTTAGTGTGTGATAACTTTTAAACCAGTATGCATATTAAATTATATAAAAGGATTATCTGAGGAAAAAATATTTTCTCTTAAGTTAATTTTCTTGATAGATGTGTCAATCATCGAATGTGCATGCATGACTGGGAAAACAATAGTGTTGCTTTAAATAAGCATTTGAAAATCAAAATTAACTTACTTTTAGCTCTGCGTCAAAAGACGAAATGCGGTCTTTTGAATGCCGGAATGTTCTGTTCTCTACAAAGGTGTGAAAAGCGATGTGCTCTAAAACTGGCAGCAGCCTAATAAGTAAAGATAAAAAAATAATATTGATTACAGTTTATCAATAGCTATTGTAAAAATCAAAATTTAAGAAATATAGTGAAGGTAATGAAATACACGCAATACCGCATGTCATTTAATTTGGTTAAACCATTCCGTGCGTTCAAATTCATATTTTCTTCTGGTAAGTGTTGATAATTTTATAATTGAACAAACGAAATGTCGAACAAATGTATTTCGCTTTGTAAATCTGTGATGCTTTTAGACAAATTAATTGGATTTACGATATATGCCATTAGAAGCATACCGTCGTAAAGTCCATCCCCTCCTCAACGTGGTACGATGGTGTCAACCATGTTTCGATGGCCGATCGTACATGGGATAACGGGGCTATGGCGGTGGTGTCACCAGGGCGTGGTGGATTTCCGACCGGCAATCGGATCTCCTATAAAATACCACATGAGCCCGACGACGGCACCATGACTCGGCGTATGTTCCCCGCCACAAAAGGGTTCAACAGCCACAGGATTACATGGACTCCTGGACAGTACCCCGTACTTCCGAATGGCGAATAAGCTCTCAACAGCCACCGGCAACCATGCAACTTACTGCTGCCTTGCAGACTGCGCTTGGATGTGCAAAGGCTAGAGGTGCGTCCTCGATCAAAAAGCCGAGTGGTGACACCACTTGTACCAAATTCCCAAGAAACTCCATGAAATGTGGAGCCGGCTTATCCTCCAAAAGGAGTCAGCCGCAGTAAATGAAATGAAATGAATTAGAAGCATGCACAATTTTGTCTTCATAATAGTTGTCATGCGCTGGTGGTGATAACAATTTGTTAATACTAGGCAACGAGCTCTATATAAGCGTCAATCCCATTATAAACTGAACATTGTTCAGGTTAGCAAGGACCATTCGGCCGGTAGACCGATTTCACATGCTGTCCAGTATTTTGCCACCGTCATGGCTTGAAACGAGACGGAGTTCCTTTAGCGTCAGTGACTATCTACTGTGCGATCATTGTTATCTCTGCATCGAGTGCACTTACCCTGAATTGTCACAATTATAAATATATCTAGTATAGCAAGTAAAGATAATGTGAAATGATGCAAAAATTTTGATTCTGTACTTCCTAAATAGCTTCAGATATATCGTCAGATAAATCATACGCTAATGCAGAATTACGACGGAAATTTCAGTTTTATTTTCTTCATGTTAAGGTTAAAATTTTACTGTTTTATAATCAAATTACAAACAATCAAATGCTAGTTCATGCTCAAAGACTTTTAGCGAATCATGTGACGCAAAATAATATGGGCATGTCGACAAATATTTCACATTAGGAGCCTAAATGGCTTAGTTTAGGCATTTTATTCTGCTGATGTCCAAATATAGCAGCAAGCCAGTTCGATACCCTATAAGGTCCATAGTATCCACAATTTGAATGACATCATGGATTTTCTCCTATTTTATTCAATCTGTTTCCCTATATAGCAAAATATCCAGCAGTTGCACCCATTCACATGTCTTATTTCTTCGTGCTTATTGGAAGGACTAAAAAGTCAGCTTGCGATGATGAATCAAATTTCTGCACGTTTCTTTGTAATAATGTACATTGCATTTGAACAATATATAGAAGAGTGTGTAGGGAAGCAAAACTGAATTATTAGCAGTATTATTAATGATGCCGATAAAAGACCAGTTTATTTCAATACTATTTAAAGGCACGACTCACACAATTTAATGTTTGCCGCATAATTGGAGTTTAACTTGGCAGCATATAATATTATCTAAGTTAGCATTTAAAGAGCATCAAGTCCAATTTTATAGTGCAGGGGTCTTCATTTTGATCGCATATATGATCGTAATCCTGACAGTTGTAGCTAAATTATTCGTGTATATGTATATTTGTCAGTATATAACAAGCATCACCGGGTTTAACGAAAGGAATTAATCAAGTATACCGGTTTCGTCTTTATTGGTAACTCTTCTGCAACCGGTAACCTAATTGAATTATCTTTTATACATTATACCGCACTAAGTTAATACTAACAAATAAAATATATAACTCGTTTGCAATTTATAGTAAGCCCACAAACTTTATTATAAATAAGATTTAAAAGAAACATGTTGCGCGACAGGAAATAAACAATTTACCTGATTTTCGGATTGCGTACCGAAATATTTGAATCCACTGTCATCATGATTTTTGCAATATTTCGGGCTCCAATTACGGAGCCCTTTTTCAATGCCAAACACATCACACACTTAGTTGACAATCAATATGTCAAGTGGAAATATTTCCACTTGACATATTGATTGTCAACTAAGTGTGTGATGTGTTTGGCATTGAAAAAGGGCTCCGTAATTGGAGCCCGAAATATCTGCAAAAATCATGATGACAGTGGATTCAAATATTTCGGTACGCAATCCGAAAATCAGGTAAATTTATTATAAATATTTTCATCACCGCCCACGCAATCATTTTTCATTTCGTTATACATTACTAACTAAATTCACTTTTATTTATCATCGAATTTGGTATGCGGTTATCATAAAATTTCGTCAGTCGAAATACATTTCACATCAATATATATATATATATATATATATATATATATATATATATATTTACAAAACTATGCAGAAATAATCTTCTTTTCAACTCTAGGCTGCATTGGGCAGCCAGATTAATTGCTGGAGTATAAATTCTATAATGAAAAAAATAAAGGAGCACGTGTTACAGAATAGCTTTCAATTTCTGAAGAAAATTCGCGAATAAGTCTTAAAGGTGAGTAGAATGTTTTCCCTAGATGTACAATCCCTATATTCTGGAAATCTGCTAAATAAAACTATAAATATTTACTGTGAATCTATGCAATTGCCTGTAATGGAACAATTGATAGAAGTGTGCGATATAAGATAATTATTTAATTATGCAAATCTAGTGTAAAATTTTTATTCCAAGGTGTTTTTCACAGATAAACTGACGGCATATAGGTGAGTAGTTCTCTTGGACCTGTCTTAGGAAAAATATATATGCGCCCAAACAATAATTGATTGCGATGGTGGTGGTAAAAATTCTTTAATTCAAGTTTGCGAGCTTGAAGTAAACACTAATCCCATTGTATTTAACCAGTCGTCGAACAACATAAAAAACTACCGCCAGTCGCGCACATTGACGCATTTCGACCTTCCATGATCATCCTTACAAGTACGACGGCAAACTGACAAGCGAGGATCAAACCGCATTGCATATATATATATATATATATATATATATATATATATATACATATGGGAAAGCAAAATAAGATATGCGGCTCTCATCTCAAGTAGTCCAACATACAGTATAAGTTAAATACTGTTTGTTGCGGAGAGCTAATATATATGCAAGTATATATTAGGTGTTGCGAACCTTGTAACAAATTAGTTCAGTTGTGATCAGAAGGATAAACCAAAGGCAGCATGAACGGACAGTATAATCTCATGCGCATTCGTTTCGTGTGTGGATTTACTGGAGTAACAGGTGTTCAGAAATTGTTGTAATTCTCAATTTCGGTGAACTATAGCATAAATTGATATCCATCAGTTTGGTACCATGTACCGACTCGGAAACCATAGTGTTAGTACCATGTACCTTTTCGGTACAATAATGTTAGTATCGGTTACATATATATATATATATATATATATATATATATATATATATATATATATACATATATATATATATATATATATATTGTATTATTATGGAATAATTTTATATATATGTGTTGTCGATATAGACAAAGAATGACGTAGTCTATGAAATGTCGTATTTTTCATTGGAAATTGAAGCTCTGTCCATTGTGTTCACAATCACATAAATTGCGCGGCAGTCCTGAACATTTCCTTTATGCTGAAACCTACAAATTATTTGCCTAATTCAATTTACTAAATCTCTTTTAATTTATACTTATATCTTTAGCGACTTTTAGAATAAAATGACTTTATATACTTTTATTAGTGATATATTTCCATTAATTATATTTAAAAATACCCTTAGTCTATTGCCTTGATCTTTGTGCAGAATTACCTCTGTACCGCTATTAGAGTTGCTCTGTATTGATCTTAGCTTGTTTTAGGGAGAGAGAAAGCTTCATTTTGTTTCAGTGTTAACCTTCAATAGCTTAATGCCTCGTAGAGTCATCGTGAAATGCTGCTCATATTTATTTTCTTCATATGTGAAGGCAAATCAGATAGATAGCGGAAAAATATTCTATCCAACATTTGATCATATTTTTCCATGTAATTAATACTGCCTTTTCGCATTTGTCTGTTTCAATGCTTATATTAGTTTCATTGATTTTAATTTTGTCCGCCGATTTGTTTCATGTGCAAATAATTTCTGCCCACGTTAACAATAGCGCGCCTACTGCAATAAATTAATCTGCGCTTTCCTATGACCTGCGGATCTGGTGTTCCACTGCTTCTTTAAATCAAACTTTTAACTGTCTAATTCATTTTTATTAACTAAGTATAATTTCTGAATCTTGTTTCCGCTTTCGTTTAACTTTTTCCTATTGTCAGCCACATATTAAAACGCTATACGTACACTCACAGGTACTTACTTTAAAATTTCAATTTCATTTGTCTCTGCTGTCAAATGAAAATAAATTTTGTTAATATTAATAATATTATTTATATTATCAACATTATTACTAATACTTTTAGTAGTAGATGTAAAAATAGTAGTAGTAATAGTATTATTGTAGGTATTATATGATTATTTTTAGAATTCATATATAAATATATATATATATATATATATATATATATATATATATATAGATATATATATATATATATATATATATATATATATATATATATATATCTTTATTATATCAATGCCCTTTTAATTAACACAGTATTCTTATAATTAGGAAAACAACACAAATAACAAAGTGGATAAGGCCATTTATTTCGTGAATACTAATCATCTCTTATACAATCATACATATTTATACATTTTGGGTTGTCAATTGGTTATGTTATCAGTGACAAATCTGACTCGTTATTACTGCTGTTTCTTGTTTTGACTAGTAGGTGAGTGTGTATGCGTTTGTGTTTGTGTTGTGTATGTGTGTTTGCATGTAAAGGTCATTCTCGCAGTATTGCGAAGTGATGTCTGAGATCTTGTCATTATTGTTTTGATAACTTGAGAGTTAGCCATTTGTGCAAATTGTTCACTGTTATCTATACAAGTGCTATTTTTCCCAGTATAGTTGATCGTTTCACCCCGCTGCGCAAGGGTGCTATTTTCGCTTGGTAACAACGCTAATGTTGATTGTCGTGTTAAACGCTCACACTGTTTGGAGACTTCTGTCATCGTATGCGCCTCTGTTATCTCAACTTCACCTTGTTGCCTCGTATGCGCCTCTGTTATCTCAACTTCACCTTGTTGCCAATCCGATTGTACGTTTGTTGATTCTAGTCGAGGGCCTGTTGGTTCTTGGCTGGATACTAGTAGATTGTTGTTGAATTTTGTTATCCTTGGCCAGTCGATAAGGATATCATGTTGATGAAACTTTTGAATGTTAAGGTCATGTGCTTGTTGTTTTATGTAAAGTGCTTCGTAGATGAATAATAATTTTTCGGATTTTGCTTTATGTAGAATTGTGAAATAGGTAGAATTGACATGGTGCCCCGTTGCCAATATATGATCGGAAATAGCTGATTTTCCTGACGGTGGCAAGCCTTTGTTAATCAATTTCTGTGGCAAATGTTGCTGGATTCTGCTTATCAATTGCTTCTTCGTACGTCCGATATATGTACTACCGCACATACATGAGAATTTATAGACTATGAATGATTTGGAGAGAAGTGGCAATTGATCTTTGGCATCCAACCACATGGTTCTCTGTGTACTGAATGTCATATTAACTTTAACACTGGGAAAGTTGTCCTTAGTTATTCTATTCAGCCGCCGTGCAATTATTGAGGCTGGTATGTCGCCTCTAAATGGTAAGTTTAGGAAAACCTGCTTGTCGGTGTCCTCTCTAGTACGAATTTGCCGTGGTCTAATGTTGACATCAATGAACCGCTCTGGGTAGTTGTTCATTAGCAAAATATTCCTGAGGTAGCCCAGTTCTTCCTCAATCTTGTGTTCAGAGCAGATCTTCCTGATTCTGTTCGCTAGGTTGTTTACTAAGTTTCTTTTGTGGGATTTTGGCACACTACTGTTGTACTGAATGTATTGTCCGGTGAAATT
>JAQBSW010006286.1:0-49841 GCA_029291075.1 Eudiplozoon nipponicum | reverse complement strand
TTCTTTGGAAACATGAGACACCATTCGTCACTCCGAAGGGAATGCGACGGAATTGAAACAAGCGTCCACACGCTTCGAAAGCAGTAAATACCTTTTCATGTTCTTGGATAGGTATCTGGTGGTAAGCGCTTTTGAGATCCAAAGTGCTGAATATATGATATTTTGAAATGGTTTCAGCCATTTGGTCTATTTTCGGCAAAGGATAGGCGTCTAATAGTGTGAATTTGTTGACTGTTTGGCTGTAGTCCACAACCATACGTTTCTTGTGATTCTCATTCGATACCACGAGAACTTGTGCTCTCCACGGGGATGTTGAAGGTTCGATAATGCCATCAGAAACTAATCTGTTTATTTCATCCCGGATAAATATTTCATCCATTCGATTGTACCTTCTTGATTTCGTAGCAATAGGCCTCCAGTTAGCAGTTAAATGGTGGAAAAGAGGCGGGGACGTAACAGATGCAGGTTTCAGTAAACAGACGGTGAATGACGATTTATGACCACCAAAAGAGATATTTACACTTTTATGCAATCCAAGGAAGTCATGACCGAGGAGTACGTCAGTACAAAGATCAGAAAGTATAGATAGCTTGATATTTTGATAAACACATGATTTGTATTGAATCGACACAAAACAATGACCTTTGGTATGACTCGAAAATGAGCTAGACGCCATGGTTATTGTTTCTTGAGAGGGGTGAATTTTCCAATTATTTTTCAAAACGAAGGCTTCTGAAACATAACTACAGGAACTGCCTGTATCAACGAGAGCATGACAATTTATGTTATTGACTTCTAGATTTATTACACATTTGGTGAGACAATCAGGAGCAGCAGCTAATACAGTTGCAGATATGGTAGGATGAAGCGTCGAAACCACTGGGCGGTGATTCTTAGAGCGACATACCTTTTGAAAATGTCCTTTGTTTCCACAACTTTTACAGAAGGCGTTTCTGGCCGGACATTTCCATCTTAAATGATAATCGTACCCACAAAAGTCACATTTTTGTTTAACAGCAGCAACAAGATTATCTGTAGATTTATCGGAGGTTGATGAAGGACAGAGTGGCTGAACTGTTGCAGTGTGTGCAGAATTCAAACAGTTTTGATATGATAATGATTGCTTTTCCGCCATTTCGAGACCACGTGCTTGATCAAAAGCCGCTTGAAAATTAAGTGAGTTGTGTTCTAAGAGACGTTGTCTGATTGAATTGGACTGGATTCCATTAATGAAGGCATCGCGCAGAGCATCGTCTCGATTTTCCTCGGCCGTAGTTGGTTTGAAATTGCATTCCCTAGCTAACGATTTCAGAATCTGAACAAATTGATCCAATGTTTGTCCATTTTCTTGTTTAGTAGTCGCGAGTATATGACGAACAAAGACTTCATTTTTCGGTCTGACATAGAGATTCATTAGAGTTTTGATAGCATGATCATAAGTATCACAGTCAACGATGTGTTCATATACGTTAGGAGAGACGTAGGAAATAAGAGTGTCTAATTTATCCGGATTCATGGATTCGACTGCTTTTAGGAGGCCACAGAATGTACGATACCAATGATTCCATTGTTTTGCTGCATCTGGTGCACTAGGTTCAACATCCAATCGTTCTGGTCTTATTAGGCGTTCCATGATTGGGTTATATGATGAATAAATTGTTCTGAATCACAGTAACAAGCACAGCAAACGGGCAGAATGATTAGACAAGTCAGAAGAAAGAGTTGCCTAAAATATTAGGCTTTATTCATCATATAATGCAGATATACATGCTAAAAGACAAAACAAAACATGTTAGTATACGAACGGTGTTAATATAAATGTGTGTACAAATAAACAAACATATCATGTTCTTAATTTCTATTGATATTTAAATTTCTATAAAGTGAAACCTACAATTTTGGCTGTTTAATGTAAAATGTTTCATATCTAGGGGAGTATATTTTACATATTTAGCTGAAGTGAATGATAATTATGATTATATAATCTGCGTATTTCCTGCCTTTGTTTCTGTTCTCTGTACTTTTGTCCAGGAATACGATCCTGTACGTTTCAGTGAATCAAAGATTTTAGCCAGAGGATATTACACCTATTGTCAAAAGTTGGTTTTTATAAGGAACTGTATAGAAATGGCTGAACAATAGAATTTTTCTTTGTTGTGCAGAGATGTTTTCTTCTGCGTTTATTTAGTATATCTATGATATTGTCTTTGTTTGTTTAACTGTAGTGCGTTAGCATCCAGCTCACTTGACCTTTGATACGAATTTCCCTTTTTTCAGTGGTGGTGCTGTAGTGAACCTGACACAGCGGGCGTCATGTACTGCTACTTTTATCGTTCCTTTCCAGGCATTTAATACCGTTCTTGTGCTGTACTATAGAGTATTTGTGGAAAACGTGGACGGATATGAGATGATTAGCGGCATATTACCTGATGTGTTGTGGATAAATATTCTCTCAGTGGAGAAGGAATTACACAATTTGGCAATTGTGTTCAAAATCTCCAAAGATAAAGTGCTTGAATAAGTTGTTGAAATTCTTCCTCGCAACATTTAATTAATCGGCATGGGCGAATAACAGCGATGTGCTCGGAGCTGCAGAATGCCCGCAGATTATCTCGTCTGTATTTATGATGCTGTTTGACTGAAGTCTAGTATTACTTTTTATCCGGCTAGAATAACTTTTTCTTCTCTGTGATTGCGTTGGTAGCAGATTCAGCGTCTGAATATGTCTTGTCGCACAATGTCGCTTCTGTTACATATTGTTGGTAGCTGGGTTCGGTTGTTACATCTAAATTTTTTCGCAACCGTTGAGTTGCTATTCTAATAAAGCCTTCGTTTTGACAACATAAATGAAATCCTGATGCGTTTGACATCCGGTCGAGTAAAAGTAATATTCTATATCAAATTAAAAAAGAGTACAGAAAATTTCTGCCATTTCGTTCATTATAATGAATTAATATTCAAATAAGTAATTCTTAGCATAATGGTATTTTCTAAAGCAAAATTTACTGACATTTATGTGATCCTCCGTTTATATTTATTCTACAATATTTTATTGATAGATGCTATTTTTTCGGCAAGCATGTTTTATCAGGGAAACTGTGAATGTTGCCTCAGCGCGTCGCGTGTTTTACATACTAGAGATGATAGTCAGCTTGTTTTCAACCAGATATTCATTCTGACATAGCTAATGTGTTGTCGCCGTTGCGTCCATTCTGGAGAAGCAAATCTACTGTCCTGTTCTTATATGCTTATTTGTTGCAATAGTATTACCAGCGCAGATTTCCACACGATTAGATATAATCGTACTAATGCTCTGCGAAATTTCGCTCATCGTTCTTTCTGGTTTGATGAGCAAAATCAGCTGAGAAGTTTACTTTATGGCATGCTTACACGTTAGTTGATATTGTGTTTTTAACCTTAATCGATGTTTCATTGGCTAGCAAGTGAAACCTACCATTTGGAGCTGTTAAATATAAAGGTTTTCATCCCTAGTGGAGTTTAAGCGTTTAGACATTACAATGGACTTGTGTACTATGTATTACCAAGTGGAATACTTGAATGACGGTTCAAAATATTGACTGGAATATTTCTTTTATTGTTTTGCACTATGCAGTTAACCTCTTTTAAGCTACAGATTCCTCGAAACTGCGAAAGACACGTGGTATTGCCTCGCTTTGCTTTTGTTAATGTACTTATTTAGAGTTACTGTTGCTGTACTGTATAAGGGAACATAAAATATCTATTTATGAAAGTCATTTGCCTTTTCCGGAGCGTTACACTTTGTGTAATGCAAACTGAATAAGGCCACATATTTTGATGCCGCTTGACAATGGTCTGTGGTATAAAGTTTTCCCATATTGAGAAACATCTGTTATGATTTTAACTGATTGCATTTTTTGGAATGCGAGCCTTAATCAAATTCAAGCTACCTTACGCATCTACGAATGAACATTTCTTTATGTATAAATTGGAAGGCGAAACAAAATTGAGCAATGTAATCTTATTACCTCGCGTCGTATTTTGGGAAAATCGATTTAACAGCGAAAGGAAGCTCGATAGCGTGACGCGAGCTATTTTCTGAAATTATTTTGCTGCAATTGTTCTTCATCACAGAAGACTTGTCTGAATGCGGTGTAATATGTATATTGCATCTTTACTAGAAAGTAGACATGATTTATTTTGGTTAGGCGATTTTCACATCAGCATTTTGCCAATTTAGCATAAGTGAATGATATATTACTGCCTTTTATTCTGTTCTCTTTCTTTTTTTCCTGGAATACGATCCTGTGCGCTTCAATGAATCACAGATTTGCAGCCAGGGGACATTACGTCTACCTTCACCAGCTGGTTTTTATAACGAACCGTCTAGAATAGGTTGAACATAATGGCATCTTTTTCTGCTTTTCATCGATATTTCCTTCGGAGATTATTGAGCTTATGTATTATATTGTGATTTTATTAGTTGCTTAAATGTAATACTTTGGCATCCAGCTCACTTGCCACTTGAATCGGATTTCAGGTTTTCCAGTGGGCTAAAACATGTTCGTCTTGCAACTGTCGCGTTGTCTCGACATACTTATAGACGAGAAATCTCTTGTAAAAAATGTTGTGTTCTGGCGATTTTGAACTGGCTTTTACAATGACATAAATATTCATCTATGTACAACTGACTTTAAACTTTTGAATTCCACACACCAGAGCCTCTTTTCTCAAAATTTTACCGGCTGGTATATTTTACACATTCTACTGTTACAGTTTCTCGCCCCCTCCACCGAAGTGCTTCAATGTTTCGCTTTTGAGTATGCAACGTAAATATGTGCATTGCCTTTACTATGTTGCAGACATGCGAGTGGTTTTGTGTTCCTCCTTTTTTAAAGTTCTTTAGCTAAATGAATGCTCGATATTCATCTCTTTGTTTCGTTTTAGTTTGGTTTCGCCCGATCTCCAACCCGATCGAGGTTGTGGCTGGTATGTTGATGACGCAGCGGTGTTTTTGCGGACAAGTCAGTAGTCATATTTCTTAGGCAGATGTATTTACCATAAATTTAGTACGAATGCGATTTCAACACGATCACACTAGATGATTGTAAAATGCTGCGACTTTGCTCGTCATGATTCATCTATGCGGATGTATTTACCATAAATTTAGTACGAATGCGATTTCAACACGATCACACTAGATGATTGTAAAATGCTGCGACTTTGCTCGATATGCTTCTCAATGTTGTTGCATGAGTTCTTATGGCACGCGATGGGCGTTAGGCATTGGCAATTGTTTCACAATGAGGGAATCTTTGTTTCTGTAGCCGCTTGATTGGATATGCAGTCACTGGTGAGTGTAGACATATTGCGCTGCATATTTTTTGAGCATATTTAGGATCTATCGAGGCGGTTTGTAGGGAAATATTTTTACACTTATAGTTGTGATGTTAATATTGTCAGTCTTCAGTATTCCAGTTCTACTACACCTAGAAATGTCTACTATTTAATAGAAAGCAATAGTTTCCCGGTCATAATTAATAAAATGACATTTGTATAAAATTGGCTGTGATATGTATTGATTTTATAATAGATATCGCTTCCATAACACTTGGATACGTGCGTCGAATTTCCCCTGTGAGGTAATTTGTCTGTCTTCACTAAGCAAAAGGCCAAAGGTTCCTTCAGCAGCCTGAGCCTGTCATTCACGTCTGGTACGCTTGCTCTCATCCCATCACTACACATTTAGAACTAAGTGTAACTGCGTAGTTAGGCCAAACTCGAGGCTTCACATGAAACGGGACGATGGCTGTGTCCCTTTTGACTCGGAAAGAATCACGCTATATCTCCCGCCCGTTGTCTGGCCTTGCGTAATGTGACACCCAATAGAGCACAGTGGCGATCATTTCCATTAAGGGAAGCAGACAATTTCATCAAGTTTATTATTTTGCCGATAAATGTCCCTAATTATCAGTTTCTAGAAATTATTCTGAGCAATTTTAATTTACATTGCTTATGTTGTTGGAAATAACTTAATCGAGTTATATTTCCTCCAGCAATGTAGGTCTTGTTATAATTTTCTTGCTTTTACAATAGAAAGCCTCACTATATCTTTCATTGGAATGATATATTTTCCATATTAGCTTAAAAGTGATTTTAGTTCTTTTGACGCCGATTGCAACCAGCAATGTTTCCTCTTTGAATAATGCCACGTCAGTTTTTGCAAATATTATCTATCGAGGCTAGCACTCTGTCCATTATATAAATGGGAAGAATTTGAGTTCTCGTATAAAAAATATTCATTTTCTCTTTCCCGCCATTATCTGCGGGTTCATTATATGAAAACATCTTGTATTTATTTACTCCATTCTCACGGGGGATCATTCGGATTGAGTCAAGTGCCAGTATGCACGGAAGAAAAATTACACCTTCACGATGCCTCGGCAATCTAATCAAGATTTAGCTCAGGAACCAATGTACGATTGCACGTATTCACCTGGTAAGGTTTTTTGGTGCCATACTGCAACAATGCTTTTTTCACGCTTCAAGTATTTTTTTACTAAAATAGATTGCCTCTTTCGAGCTAAGATGCGTCGATTGCATTGTTGTTTTCAATAAAATCTTGAGAGGGTGTTTTCAGCACAGGCCTGCTTCTTAATGTGTTTTCTGCTGTTTGTTTACGATAATTTTAATAATGATTATTCCGAGTTTAAAGTGCTTGTCGTCAACACGATATTTGTTGTGGCAGAGCGAATGTGTTGTTGCCGAAGCGTTCGTTCTGAAGAAGAAAATCTATTGTCCCATTCCTAAATGCTGATTTATTTGTCGCCACAGTAATACAAGCGCAGTTTTGCACACAGTGAAATATAGTCGTACTAATAGTCTGCGACATTTCGCCCATCATTCCATCTGGTTTGATGAACAAAATCAACTAAGAAGCTCGCTTTATTGCATGAAAATGTTTTGCGCAACAGTTTTATACGTTAATTGATATTGTGTTCTTAATTTCTATAAAGTGAAACCTACAATTTTGGCTGTTTAATGTAAAATGTTTCATATCTAGGGGAGTATATTTTACATATTTAGCTGAAGTGAATGATAATTATGATTATATAATCTGCGTATTTCCTGCCTTTGTTTCTGTTCTCTGTACTTTTGTCCAGGAATACGATCCTGTACGTTTCAGTGAATCAAAGATTTTAGCCAGAGGATATTACACCTATTGTCAAAAGTTGGTTTTTATAAGGAACTGTATAGAAATGGCTGAACAATAGAATTTTTCTTTGTTGTGCAGAGATGTTTTCTTCTGCGTTTATTTAGTATATCTATGATATTGTCTTTGTTTGTTTAACTGTACTGCGTTAGCATCCAGCTCACTTGACCTTTGATACGAATTTCCCTTTTTTCAGTGGTGGTGCTGTAGTGAACCTGACACAGCGGGCGTCATGTACTGCTACTTTTATCGTTTCTTTCCTGGCATTTAATACCGTTCTTGTGCTGTACTATAGAGTATTTGTGGAAAACGTGGACGGATATGAGATGATTAGCGGCATATTACCTGATGTGTTGTGGATAAATATTCTCTCAGTGGAGAAGGAATTACACAATTTGGCAATTGTGTTCAAAATCTCCAAAGATAAATTGCTTGAATAATTTGTTGAAATGGCACGCGATGGGCGTTAGGCATTGACAATTGTTTCACAATGAGGGAATCATTGTTTCTGTAGCCGCTTGATTGGATATGCAGTCACTGGTGAGTGTAGACATATTGCGCTGCATATTTTTTGAGCATATTTAGGATCTATCGAGACATAAATATTCATCTAAGCACAACCGACTTTAAACTTTTAAATTCCACACATCAGAACCTCGTTTCTCAAAATTTTACCGGCTGGTATATTTTACACATTCAACTGTTACAGTTTCACCCCCTCAGCACCAGAGTACACCAAATTTGTGCCATTCCGTTCATTAAAATGAATTAATATTCAAATAAGTAATTCTTAGCATAATGGTATTTTCTAAAGCAAAATTTACTGACATTTATGTGATCCTCCGTTTATATTTATTCTACAATATTTTATTGATAGATGCTATTTTTTCGGCAAGCATGTTTTATCAGGGAAACTGTGAATGTTGCCTCAGCGCTTCGCGTGTTTTACATACTAGAGATGATAGTCAGCTTGTTTTCAACCAGATATTCATTCTGACATAGCTAATGTGTTGTCGCCGTTGCGTCCATTCTGAAGAAGCAAATCTACTGTCCTGTTCTTATATGCTTATTTGTTGCAATAGTATTACCAGCGCAGATTTCCACACGATTAGATATAATCGTACTAATGCTCTGCGAAATTTCGCTATTCGTTCTTTCTGGTTTGATGAGCAAAATCAGCTGAGAAGTTTACTTTATGGCATGCTTACACGTTAGTTGATATTGTGTTTTTAACCTTAATCGATGTTTCATTGGCTAGCAAGTGAAACCTACCATTTGGAGCTGTTAAATATAAAGGTTTTCATCCCTAGTGGAGTTTAAGCGTTTAGACATTACAATGGACTTGTGTACTATGTATTACCAAGTGGAATACTTGAATGACGGTTCAAAATATTGACTGGAATATTTCTTTTATTGTTTTGCACTATGCAGTTAACCTCTTTTAAGCTACAGATTCCTCGAAACTGCGAAAGACACGTGGTATTGCCTCGCTTTGCTTTTGTTAATGTACTTATTTAGAGTTACTGTTGCTGTACTGTATAAGGGAACATAAAATATCTATTTATGAAAGTCATTTGCCTTTTCCGGAGCGTTACACTTTGTGTAATGCAAACTGAATAAGGCCACATATTTTGATGCCGCTTGACAATGGTCTGTGGTATAAAGTTTTCCCATATTGAGAAACATCTGTTATGATTTTAACTGATTGCATTTTTTGGAATGCGAGCCTTAATCAAATTCAAGCTACCTTAGGCATCTACGAATGAACATTTCTTTATGCATAAATTGGAAGGCGAAACAAAATTGAGCAATGTAATCTTATTACCTCGCGTCGTATTTTGGGAAAATCGATTTAACAGCGAAAGGAAGCTCGATAGCGTGACGCGAGCTATTTTCTGAAATTATTTTGCTGCAATTGTTCTTCATCACAGAAGACTTGTCTGAATGCGGTGTAATATGTATATTGCATCTTTACTAGAAAGTAGACATGATTTATTTTGGTTAGGCGATTTTCACATCATCATTTTGCCAATTTAGCATAAGTGAATGATATATTACTGCCTTTTATTCTGTTCTCTTTCTTTTTTTCCTGGAATACGATCCTGTGCGCTTCAATGAATCACAGATTTGCAGCCAGGGGACATTACGTCTACCTTCACCAGCTGGTTTTTATAACGAACCGTCTAGAATAGGTTGAACATAATGGCATCTTTTTCTGCTTTTCATCGATATTTCCTTCGGAGATTATTGAGCTTATGTATTATATTGTGATTTTATTAGTTGCTTAAATGTAATACTTTGGCATCCAGCTCACTTGCCACTTGAATCGGATTTCAGGTTTTCCAGTGGGCTAAAACATGTTCGTCTTGCAACTGTCGCGTTGTCTCGACATACTTATAGACGAGAAATCTCTTGTAAAAAATGTTGTGTTCTGGCGATTTTGAACTTGCTTTTACAATGATATAAATATTCATCTTTGTACAACTGACTTTAAACTTTCCCGGTCATAATTAATAAAATGACATTTGTATAAAATTGGCTGTGATATGTATTGATTTTATAATAGATATCGCTTCCATAACACTTGGATACGTGCGTCGAATTTCCCCTGTGAGGTAATTTGTCTGTCTTCACTAAGCAAAAGGCCAAAGGTTCCTTCAGCAGCCTGAGCCTGTCATTCACGTCTGGTACGCTTGCTCTCATCCCATCACTACACATTTAGAACTAAGTGTAACTGCGTAGTTAGGCCAAACTCGAGGCTTCACATGAAACGGGACGATGGCTGTGTCCCTTTTGACTCGGAAAGAATCACGCTATATCTCCCGCCCGTTGTCTGGCCTTGCGTAATGTGACACCCAATAGAGCACAGTGGCGATCATTTCCATTAAGGGAAGCAGACAATTTCATCAAGTTTATTATTTTGCCGATAAATGTCCCTAATTATCAGTTTCTAGAAATTATTCTGAGCAATTTTAATTTACATTGCTTATGTTGTTGGAAATAACTTAATCGAGTTATATTTCCTCCAGCAATGTAGGTCTTGTTATAATTTTCTTGCTTTTACAATAGAAAGCCTCACTATATCTTTCACTGGAATGACATATTTTCCATATTAGCTTAAAAGTGATTTTAGTTCTTTTGACGCCGATTGCAACCAGCAATGTTTCCTCTTTGAATAATGTCACGTCAGTTTTTGCAAATATTATCTATCGAGGCTAGCACTCTGTCCATTATATAAATGGGAAGAATTTGAGTTCTCGTATAAAAAATATTCATTTTCTCTTTCCCGCCATTATCTGCGGGTTCATTATATGAAAACATCTTGTATTTATTTACTCCATTCTCACGGGGGATCATTCGGATTGAGTCAAGTGCCAGTATGCACGGAAGAAAAATTACATCTTCACGATGCCTTGGCAATTTTATCAAGATTTAGCTCAGGAACCAATGTACGATTGCACGTATTCACCTGCTAAGGTTTTTTGGTGCCATACTGCAACAATGCTTTTTTCACGCTTCAAGTATTTTTTTACTAAAATAGATTGCCTCTTTCGAGCTAAGATGCGTCGATTGCATTGTTGTTTTCAATAAAATCTTGAGAGGGTGTTTTCAGCACAGGCCTGCTTCTTAATGTGTTTTCTGCTGTTTGTTTACGATAATTTTAATAATGATTATTCCGAGTTTAAAGTGCTTGTCGTCAACACGATATTTGTTGTGGCAGAGCGAATGTGTTGTTGCCGAAGCGTTCGTTCTGAAGAAGAAAATCTATTGTCCCATTCCTAAATGCTGATTTATTTGTCGCCACAGTAATACAAGCGCAGTTTTGCACACAGTGAAATATAGTCGTACTAATAGTCTGCGACATTTCGCCCATCTTTCCATCTGGTTTGATGAACAAAATCAACTAAGAAGCTCGCTTTATTGCATGAAAATGTTTTGCGCAACAGTTTTATACGTTAATTGATATTGTGTTCTTAATTTCTATAAAGTGAAACCTACAATTTTGGCTGTTTAATGTAAAATTTTTCATACCTAGGGAAGTATATTTTACATATTTAGCTGAAGTGAATGATAATTATGATTATATAATCTGCGTATTTCCTGCCTTTGTTTCTGTTCTCTGTACTTTTGTCCAGGAATACGATCCTGTACGTTTCAGTGAATCAAAGATTTTAGCCAGAGGATATTACACCTATTATCAAAAGTTGGTTTTTATAAGGAACTGTATAGAAATGGCTGAACAATAGAATTTTTCTTTGTTGTGCAGAGATGTTTTCTTCTGCGTTTATTTAGTATATCTATGATATTGTCTTTGTTTTTTTAACTGTAGTGCGTTAGCATCCAGCTCACTTGACCTTTGATACGAATTTCCCTTTCTTCAGTGGTGGTGCTGTAGTGAACCTGACACAGCGGGCGTCATGTACTGCTACTTTTATCGTTTCTTTCCTGGCATTTAATACCGTTCTTGTGCTGTACTATAGAGTATTTGTGGAAAACGTGGACGGATATGAGATGATTAGCGGCATATTACCTTGTGTGTTGTGGATAAATATTCTCTCAGTGGACAAGGAATTACACAATTTGGCAATTGTGTTCAAAATCTCCAAAGATAAATTGCTTGAATAATTTGTTGAAATGGCACGCGATGGGCGTTAGGCATTGACAATTGTTTCACAATGAGGGAATCATTGTTTCTGTAGCCGCTTGATTGGATATGCAGTCACTGGTGAGTGTAGACATATTGCGCTGCATATTTTTTGAGCATATTTAGGATCTATCGAGACATAAATATTCATCTAAGCACAACCGACTTTAAACTTTTAAATTCCACACATCAGAACCTCGTTTCTCAAAATTTTACCGGCTGGTATATTTTACACATTCAACTGTTACAGTTTCACCCCCTCAGCACCAGAGTACACCAAATTTGTGCCATTCCGTTCATTAAAATGAATTAATATTCAAATAAGTAATTCTTAGCATAATGGTATTTTCTAAAGCAAAATTTACTGACATTTATGTGATCCACCGTTTATATTTATTCTACAATATTTTATTGAAAGATGCTATTTTTTCGGCAAGCATGTTTTATCAGGGAAACTGTGAATGTTGCCTCAGCGCTTCACGTGTTTTACATACTAGACATGATAGTCAGCTTGTTTTCAATCAGATATTCATTCTGACATAGCTAATGTGTTGTCGCCGTTGCGTCCATTCTGAAGAAGCAAATCTACTGTCCTGCTCTTATATGCTTATTTGTTGCAATAGTATTACCAGCGCAGATTTCCACACGATTAGATATAATCGTACTAATGCTCTGCGAAATTTCGCTATTCGTTCTTTCTGGTATGATGAGCAAAATCAGCTGAGAAGTTTACTTTATGGCATGCTTACACGTTAGTTGATATTGTGTTTTTAACCTTAATCGATGTTTCATTGGCTAGCAAGTGAAACCTACCATTTGGAGCTGTTAAATATAAAGGTTTTCATCCCTAGTGGAGTTTAAGCGTTTAGACATTACAATGGACTTGTGTACTATGTATTACCAAGTGGAATACTTGAATGACGGTTCAAAATATTGACTGGAATATTTCTTTTATTGTTTTGCACTATGCAGTTAACCTCTTTTAAGCTACAGATTCCTCGAAACTGCGAAAGACACGTGGTATTGCCTCGCTTTGCTTTTGTTAATGTTCTTATTTAGAGTTACTGTTGCTGTACTGTATAAGAGAACATAAAATATCTATTTATGAAAGTCATTTGCCTTTCCCGGAGCGTTACACTTTGTGTAATGCAAACTGAATAAGGCCACATATTTTGATGCCGCTTGACAATGGTCTGTGGTATAAAGTTTTCCCATATTGAGAAACATCTGTTATGATTTTAACTGATTGCATTTTTTGGAATGCGAGCCTTAATCAAATTCAAGCTACCTTAGGCATCTACGAATGAACATTTCTTTATGCATAAATTGGAAGGCGAAACAAAATTGAGCAATGTAATCTTATTACCTCGCGTCGTATTTTGGGAAAATCGATTTAACAGCGAAAGGAAGCTCGATAGCGTGACGCGAGCTATTTTCTGAAATTATTTTGCTGCAATTGTTCTTCATCACAGAAGACTTGTCTGAATGCGGTGTAATATGTATATTGCATCTTTACTAGAAAGTAGACATGATTTATTTTGGTTAGGCGATTTTCACATCAGCATTTTGCCAATTTAGCATAAGTGAATGATATATTACTGCCTTTTATTCTGTTCTCTTTCTTTTTTTCCTGGAATACGATCCTGTGCGCTTCAATGAATCACAGATTTGCAGCCAGGGGACATTACGTCTACCTTCACCAGCTGGTTTTTATAACGAACCGTCTAGAATAGGTTGAACATAATGGCATCTTTTCTGCTTTTCATCGATATTTCCTTCGGAGATTATTGAGCTTATGTATTATATTGTGATTTTATTAGTTGCTTAAATGTAATACTTTGGCATCCAGCTCACTTGCCACTTGAATCGGATTTCAGGTTTTCCAGTGGGCTAAAACATGTTCGTCTTGCAACTGTCGCGTTGTCTCGACATACTTATAGACGAGAAATCTCTTGTAAAAAATGTTGTGTTCTGGCGATTTTGAACTTGCTTTTACAATGATATAAATATTCATCTTTGTACAACTGACTTTAAACTTTCCCGGTCATAATTAATAAAATGACATTTGTATAAAATTGGCTGTGATATGTATTGATTTTATAATAGATATCGCTTCCATAACACTTGGATACGTGCGTCGAATTTCCCCTGTGAGGTAATTTGTCTGTCTTCACTAAGCAAAAGGCCAAAGGTTCCTTCAGCAGCCTGAGCCTGTCATTCACGTCTGGTACGCTTGCTCTCATCCCATCACTACACATTTAGAACTAAGTGTAACTGCGTAGTTAGGCCAAACTCGAGGCTTCACATGAAACGGGACGATGGCTGTGTCCCTTTTGACTCGGAAAGAATCACGCTATATCTCCCGCCCGTTGTCTGGCCTTGCGTAATGTGACACCCAATAGAGCACAGTGGCGATCATTTCCATTAAGGGAAGCAGACAATTTCATCAAGTTTATTATTTTGCCGATAAATGTCCCTAATTATCAGTTTCTAGAAATTATTCTGAGCAATTTTAATTTACATTGCTTATGTTGTTGGAAATAACTTAATCGAGTTATATTTCCTCCAGCAATGTAGGTCTTGTTATAATTTTCTTGCTTTTACAATAGAAAGCCTCACTATATCTTTCATTGGAATGATATATTTTCCATATTAGCTTAAAAGTGATTTTAGTTCTTTTGACGCCGATTGCAACCAGCAATGTTTCCTCTTTGAATAATGCCACGTCAGTTTTTGCAAATATTATCTATCGAGGCTAGCACTCTGTCCATTATATAAATGGGAAGAATTTGAGTTCTCGTATAAAAAATATTCATTTTCTCTTTCCCGCCATTATCTGCGGGTTCATTATATGAAAACATCTTGTATTTATTTACTCCATTCTCACGGGGGATCATTCGGATTGAGTCAAGTGCCAGTATGCACGGAAGAAAAATTACATCTTCACGATGCCTTGGCAATTTTATCAAGATTTAGCTCAGGAACCAATGTACGATTGCACGTATTCACCTGCTAAGGTTTTTTGGTGCCATACTGCAACAATGCTTTTTTCACGCTTCAAGTATTTTTTTACTAAAATAGATTGCCTCTTTCGAGCTAAGATGCGTCGATTGCATTGTTGTTTTCAATAAAATCTTGAGAGGGTGTTTTCAGCACAGGCCTGCTTCTTAATGTGTTTTCTGCTGTTTGTTTACGATAATTTTAATAATGATTATTCCGAGTTTAAAGTGCTTGTCGTCAACACGATATTTGTTGTGGCAGAGCGAATGTGTTGTTGCCGAAGCGTTCGTTCTGAAGAAGAAAATCTATTGTCCCATTCCTAAATGCTGATTTATTTGTCGCCACAGTAATACAAGCGCAGTTTTGCACACAGTGAAATATAGTCGTACTAATAGTCTGCGACATTTCGCCCATCTTTCCATCTGGTTTGATGAACAAAATCAACTAAGAAGCTCGCTTTATTGCATGAAAATGTTTTGCGCAACAGTTTTATACGTTAATTGATATTGTGTTCTTAATTTCTATAAAGTGAAACCTACAATTTTGGCTGTTTAATGTAAAATTTTTCATACCTAGGGAAGTATATTTTACATATTTAGCTGAAGTGAATGATAATTATGATTATATAATCTGCGTATTTCCTGCCTTTGTTTCTGTTCTCTGTACTTTTGTCCAGGAATACGATCCTGTACGTTTCAGTGAATCAAAGATTTTAGCCAGAGGATATTACACCTATTATCAAAAGTTGGTTTTTATAAGGAACTGTATAGAAATGGCTGAACAATAGAATTTTTCTTTGTTGTGCAGAGATGTTTTCTTCTGCGTTTATTTAGTATATCTATGATATTGTCTTTGTTTTTTTAACTGTAGTGCGTTAGCATCCAGCTCACTTGACCTTTGATACGAATTTCCCTTTTTTCAGTGGTGGTGCTGTAGTGAACCTGACACAGCGGGCGTCATGTATTGCTACTTTTATCGTTCCTTTCCAGGCATTTAATACCGTTCTTGTGCTGTACTATAGAGTATTTGTGGAAAACGTGGACGGATATGAGATGATTAGCGGCATATTACCTGATGTGTTGTGGATAAATATTCTCTCAGTGGAGAAGGAATTACACAATTTGGCAATTGTGTTCAAAATCTCCAAAGATAAAGTGCTTGAATAAGTTGTTGAAATTCTTTCTCGCAACATTTAATTAATCGGCATGGGCGAATAACAGCGATGTGCTCGGAGCTGCAGAATGCCCGCAGATTATCTCGTCTGTATTTATGATGCTGCTTGACTGAAGTCTAGTATTACTTTTTATCCGGCTAGAATAACTTTTTCTTCTCTGTGATTGCGTTGGTAGCAGATTCAGCGTCTGAATATGTCTTGTCGCACAATGTCGCTTCTGTTACATATTGTTGGTAGCTGGGTTCGGTTGTTACATCTAAATTTTTTTCGCAACCGTTGAGTTGCTATTCTAATAAAGCCTTCGTTTTGACAACATAAATGAAATCCTGATGCGTTTGACATCCGGTCGAGTAAAAGTAATATTCTATATCAAATTAAAAAAGAGTACAGAAAATTTCTGCCATTTCGTTCATTATAACGAATTAATATTCAAATAAGTAATTCTTAGCATAATGGTATTTTCTAAAGCAAAATTTACTGACATTTATGTGATCCTCCGTTTATATTTATTCTACAATATTTTATTGATAGATGCTAATTTTTCGGCAAGCATGTTTTATCAGGGAAACTGTGAATGTTGCCTCAGCGCGTCGCGTGTTTTGAGCATATTTAGGATCTATCGAGGCGGTTTGTAGGGAAATATTTTTACACTTATAGTTGTGATGTTAATATTGTCAGTCTTCAGTATTCCAGTTCTACTACACATAGAAATGTCTACTATTTAATAGAAAGCAATAGTTTCCCGGTCATAATTAATAAAATGACATTTGTATAAAATTGGCTGTGATATGTATTGATTTTATAATAGATATCGCTTCCATAACACTTGGATACGTGCGTCGAATTTCCCCTGTGAGGTAATTTGTCTGTCTTCTCTAAGCAAAAGGCCAAAGGTTCCTTCAGCAGCCTGAGCCTGTCATTCACGTCTGGTACGCTTGCTCTCATCCCATCACTACACATTTAGAACTAAGTGTAACTGCGTAGTTAGGCCAAACTCGAGGCTTCACATGAAACGGGACGATGGCTGTGTCCCTTTTGACTCGGAAAGAATCACGCTATATCTCCCGCCCGTTGTCTGGCCTTGCGTAATGTGACACCCAATAGAGCACAGTGGCGATCATTTCCATTAAGGGAAGCAGACAATTTCATCAAGTTTATTATTTTGCCGATAAATGTCCCTAATTATCAGTTTCTAGAAATTATTCTGAGCAATTTTAATTTACATTGCTTATGTTGTTGGAAATAACTTAATCGAGTTATATTTCCTCCAGCAATGTAGGTCTTGTTATAATTTTCTTGCTTTTACAATAGAAAGCCTCACTATATCTTTCACTGGAATGACATATTTTCCATATTAGCTTAAAAGTGATTTTAGTTCTTTTGACGCCGATTGCAACCAGCAATGTTTCCTCTTTGAATTATGTCACGTCAGTTTTTGCAAATATTATCTATCGAGGCTAGCACTCTGTCCATTATATAAATGGGAAGAATTTGAGTTCTCGTATAAAAAATATTCATTTTCTCTTTCCCGCCATTATCTGCGGGTTCATTATATGAAAACATCTTGTATTTATTTACTCCATTCTCACGGGGGATCATTCGGATTGAGTCAAGTGCCAGTATGCACGGAAGAAAAATTACATCTTCACGATGCCTTGGCAATTTTATCAAGATTTAGCTCAGGAACCAATGTACGATTGCACGTATTCACCTGCTAAGGTTTTTTGGTGCCATACTGCAACAATGCTTTTTTCACGCTTCAAGTATTTTTTTACTAAAATAGATTGCCTCTTTCGAGCTAAGATGCGTCGATTGCATTGTTGTTTTCAATAAAATCTTGAGAGGGTGTTTTCAGCACAGGCCTGCTTCTTAATGTGTTTTCTGCTGTTTGTTTACGATAATTTTAATAATGATTATTCCGAGTTTAAAGTGCTTGTCGTCAACACGATATTTGTTGTGGCAGAGCGAATGTGTTGTTGCCGAAGCGTTCGTTCTGAAGAAGAAAATCTATTGTCCCATTCCTAAATGCTGATTTATTTGTCGCCACAGTAATACAAGCGCAGTTTTGCACACAGTGAAATATAGTCGTACTAATAGTCTGCGACATTTCGCCCATCTTTCCATCTGGTTTGATGAACAAAATCAACTAAGAAGCTCGCTTTATTGCATGAAAATGTTTTGCGCAACAGTTTTATACGTTAATTGATATTGTGTTCTTAATTTCTATAAAGTGAAACCTACAATTTTGGCTGTTTAATGTAAAATTTTTCATACCTAGGGAAGTATATTTTACATATTTAGCTGAAGTGAATGATAATTATGATTATATAATCTGCGTATTTCCTGCCTTTGTTTCTGTTCTCTGTACTTTTGTCCAGGAATACGATCCTGTACGTTTCAGTGAATCAAAGATTTTAGCCAGAGGATATTACACCTATTATCAAAAGTTGGTTTTTATAAGGAACTGTATAGAAATGGCTGAACAATAGAATTTTTCTTTGTTGTGCAGAGATGTTTTCTTCTGCGTTTATTTAGTATATCTATGATATTGTCTTTGTTTTTTTAACTGTAGTGCGTTAGCATCCAGCTCACTTGACCTTTGATACGAATTTCCCTTTTTTCAGTGGTGGTGCTGTAGTGAACCTGACACAGCGGGCGTCATGTATTGCTACTTTTATCGTTCCTTTCCAGGCATTTAATACCGTTCTTGTGCTGTACTATAGAGTATTTGTGGAAAACGTGGACGGATATGAGATGATTAGCGGCATATTACCTGATGTGTTGTGGATAAATATTCTCTCAGTGGAGAAGGAATTACACAATTTGGCAATTGTGTTCAAAATCTCCAAAGATAAAGTGCTTGAATAAGTTGTTGAAATTCTTTCTCGCAACATTTAATTAATCGGCATGGGCGAATAACAGCGATGTGCTCGGAGCTGCAGAATGCCCGCAGATTATCTCGTCTGTATTTATGATGCTGTTTGACTGAAGTCTAGTATTACTTTTTATCCGGCTAGAATAACTTTTTCTTCTCTGTGATTGCGTTGGTAGCAGATTCAGCGTCTGAATATGTCTTGTCGCACAATGTCGCTTCTGTTACATATTGTTGGTAGCTGGGTTCGGTTGTTACATCTAAATTTTTTTCGCAACCGTTGAGTTGCTATTCTAATAAAGCCTTCGTTTTGACAACATAAATGAAATCCTGATGCGTTTGACATCCGGTCGAGTAAAAGTAATATTCTATATCAAATTAAAAAAGAGTACAGAAAATTTCTGCCATTTCGTTCATTATAATGAATTAATATTCAAATAAGTAATTCTTAGCATAATGGTATTTTCTAAAGCAAAATTTACTGACATTTATGTGATCCTCCGTTTATATTTATTCTACAATATTTTATTGATAGATGCTAATTTTTCGGCAAGCATGTTTTATCAGGGAAACTGTGAATGTTGCCTCAGCGCGTCGCGTGTTTTACATACTAGATATGATAGTCAGCTTGTTTTCAACCAGATATTCATTCTGACATAGCTAATGTGTTGTCGCCATTGCGTCCATTCTGGAGAAGCAAATCTACTGTCCTGTTCTTATATGCTTATTTGTTGCAATAGTATTACCAGCGCAGATTTCCACACGATTAGATATAATCGTACTAATGCTCTGCGAAATTTCGCTCATCGTTCTTTCTGGTTTGATGAGCAAAATCAGCTGAGAAGTTTACTTTATGGCATGCTTACACGTTAGTTGATATTGTGTTTTTAACCTTAATCGATGTTTCATTGGCTAGCAAGTGAAACCTACCATTTGGAGCTGTTAAATATAAAGGTTTTCATCCCTAGTGGAGTTTAAGCGTTTAGACATTACAATGGACTTGTGTACTATGTATTACCAAGTGGAATACTTGAATGACGGTTCAAAATATTGACTGGAATATTTCTTTTATTGTTTTGCACTATGCAGTTAACCTCTTTTAAGCTACAGATTCCTCGAAACTGCGAAAGACACGTGGTATTGCCTCGCTTTGCTTTTGTTAATGTACTTATTTAGAGTTACTGTTGCTGTACTGTATAAGGGAACATAAAATATCTATTTATGAAAGTCATTTGCCTTTTCCGGAGCGTTACACTTTGTGTAATGCAAACTGAATAAGGCCACATATTTTGATGCCGCTTGACAATGGTCTGTGGTATAAAGTTTTCCCATATTGAGAAACATCTGTTATGATTTTAACTGATTGCATTTTTTGGAATGCGAGCCTTAATCAAATTCAAGCTACCTTAGGCATCTACGAATGAACATTTCTTTATGCATAAATTGGAAGGCGAAACAAAATTGAGCAATGTAATCTTATTACCTCGCGTCGTATTTTGGGAAAATCGATTTAACAGCGAAAGGAAGCTCGATAGCGTGACGCGAGCTATTTTCTGAAATTATTTTGCTGCAATTGTTCTTCATCACAGAAGACTTGTCTGAATGCGGTGTAATATGTATATTGCATCTTTACTAGAAAGTAGACATGATTTATTTTGGTTAGGCGATTTTCACATCATCATTTTGCCAATTTAGCATAAGTGAATGATATATTACTGCCTTTTATTCTGTTCTCTTTCTTTTTTTCCTGGAATACGATCCTGTGCGCTTCAATGAATCACAGATTTGCAGCCAGGGGACATTACGTCTACCTTCACCAGCTGGTTTTTATAACGAACCGTCTAGAATAGGTTGAACATAATGGCATCTTTTTCTGCTTTTCATCGATATTTCCTTCGGAGATTATTGAGCTTATGTATTATATTGTGATTTTATTAGTTGCTTAAATGTAATACTTTGGCATCCAGCTCACTTGCCACTTGAATCGGATTTCAGGTTTTCCAGTGGGCTAAAACATGTTCGTCTTGCAACTGTCGCGTTGTCTCGACATACTTATAGACGAGAAATCTCTTGTAAAAAATGTTGTGTTCTGGCGATTTTGAACTGGCTTTTAAAATGACAAATAAATATTCATCTATGCGGATGTATTTACCATAAATTTAGTACGAATGCGATTTCAACACGATCACACTAGATGATTGTAAAATGCTGCGACTTTGCTCGATATGCTTCTCAATGTTGTTGCATGAGTTCTTATGGCACGCGATGGGCGTTAGGCATTGGCAATTGTTTCACAATGAGGGAATCTTTGTTTCTGTAGCCGCTTGATTTGATATGCAGTCACTGGTGAGTGTAGACATATTGCGCTGCATATTTTTTGAGCATATTTAGGATCTATCGAGGCGGTTTGTAGGGAAATATTTTTACACTTATAGTTGTGATGTTAATATTGTCAGTCTTCAGTATTCCAGTTCTACTACACCTAGAAATGTCTACTATTTAATAGAAAGCAATAGTTTCCCGGTCATAATTAATAAAATGACATTTGTATAAAATTGGCTGTGATATGTATTGATTTTATAATAGATATCGCTTCCATAACACTTGGATACGTGGGTCGAATTTCCCCTGTGAGGTAATTTGTCTGTCTTCTCTAAGCAAAAGGCCAAAGGTTCCTTCAGCAGCCTGAGCCTGTCATTCACGTCTGGTACGCTTGCTCTCATCCCATCACTACACATTTAGAACTAAGTGTAACTGCGTAGTTAGGCCAAACTCGAGGCTTCACATGAAACGGGACGATGGCTGTGTCCCTTTTGACTCGGAAAGAATCACGCTATATCTCCCGCCCGTTGTCTGGCCTTGCGTAATGTGACACCCAATAGAGCACAGTGGCGATCATTTCCATTAAGGGAAGCAGACAATTTCATCAAGTTTATTATTTTGCCGATAAATGTCCCTAATTATCAGTTTCTAGAAATTATTCTGAGCAATTTTAATTTACATTGCTTATGTTGTTGGAAATAACTTAATCGAGTTATATTTCCTCCAGCAATGTAGGTCTTGTTATAATTTTCTTGCTTTTACAATAGAAAGCCTCACTATATCTTTCACTGGAATGACATATTTTCCATATTAGCTTAAAAGTGATTTTAGTTCTTTTGACGCCGATTGCAACCAGCAATGTTTCCTCTTTGAATAATGTCACGTCAGTTTTTGCAAATATTATCTATCGAGGCTAGCACTCTGTCCATTATATAAATGGGAAGAATTTGAGTTCTCGTATAAAAAATATTCATTTTCTCTTTCCCGCCATTATCTGCGGGTTCATTATATGAAAACATCTTGTATTTATTTACTCCATTCTCACGGGGGATCATTCGGATTGAGTCAAGTGCCAGTATGCACGGAAGAAAAATTACACCTTCACGATGCCTTGGCAATTTTATCAAGATTTAGCTCAGGAACCAATGTACGATTGCACGTATTCACCTGCTAAGGTTTTTTGGTGCCATACTGCAACAATGCTTTTTTCACGCTTCAAGTATTTTTTTACTAAAATAGATTGCCTCTTTCGAGCTAAGATGCGTCGATTGCATTGTTGTTTTCAATAAAATCTTGAGAGGGTGTTTTCAGCACAGGCCTGCTTCTTAATGTGTTTTCTGCTGTTTGTTTACGATAATTTTAATAATGATTATTCCGAGTTTAAAGTGCTTGTCGTCAACACGATATTTGTTGTGGCAGAGCGAATGTGTTGTTGCCGAAGCGTTCGTTCTGAAGAAGAAAATCTATTGTCCCATTCCTAAATGCTGATTTATTTGTCGCCACAGTAATACAAGCGCAGTTTTGCACACAGTGAAATATAGTCGTACTAATAGTCTGCGACATTTCGCCCATCTTTCCATCTGGTTTGATGAACAAAATCAACTAAGAAGCTCGCTTTATTGCATGAAAATGTTTTGCGCAACAGTTTTATACGTTAATTGATATTGTGTTCTTAATTTCTATAAAGTGAAACCTACAATTTTGGCTGTTTAATGTAAAATTTTTCATACCTAGGGAAGTATATTTTACATATTTAGCTGAAGTGAATGATAATTATGATTATATAATCTGCGTATTTCCTGCCTTTGTTTCTGTTCTCTGTACTTTTGTCCAGGAATACGATCCTGTACGTTTCAGTGAATCAAAGATTTTAGCCAGAGGATATTACACCTATTATCAAAAGTTGGTTTTTATAAGGAACTGTGTAGAAATGGCTGAACAATATAATTTTTCTTTGTTGTGCAGAGATGTTTTCTTCTGCGTTTATTTAGTATATCTATGATATTGTCTTTGTTTTTTAACTGTAGTGCGTTAGCATCCAGCTCACTTGACCTTTGATACGAATTTCCCTTTTTTCAGTGGTGGTGCTGTAGTGAACCTGACACAGCGGGCGTCATGTATTGCTACTTTTATCGTTCCTTTCCAGGCATTTAATACCGTTCTTGTGCTGTACTATAGAGTATTTGTGGAAAACGTGGACGGATATGAGATGATTAGCGGCATATTACCTGATGTGTTGTGGATAAATATTCTCTCAGTGGAGAAGGAATTACACAATTTGGCAATTGTGTTCAAAATCTCCAAAGATAAAGTGCTTGAATAAGTTGTTGAAATTCTTTCTCGCAACATTTAATTAATCGGCATGGGCGAATAACAGCGATGTGCTCGGAGCTGCAGAATGCCCGCAGATTATCTCGTCTGTATTTATGATGCTGTTTGACTGAAGTCTAGTATTACTTTTATCCGGCTAGAATAACTTTTTCTTCTCTGTGATTGCGTTGGTAGCTGATTCAGCGTCTGAATATGTCTTGTCGCACAATGTCGCTTCTGTTACATATTGTTGGTAGCTGGGTTCGGTTGTTACATCTAAATTTTTTTCGCAACCGTTGAGTTGCTATTCTAATAAAGCCTTCGTTTTGACAACATAAATGAAATCCTGATGCGTTTGACATCCGGTCGAGTAAAAGTAATATTCTATATCAAATTAAAAAAGAGTACAGAAAATTTCTGCCATTTCGTTCATTATAATGAATTAATATTCAAATAAGTAATTCTTAGCATAATGGTATTTTCTAAAGCAAAATTTACTGACATTTATGTGATCCTCCGTTTATATTTATTCTACAATATTTTATTGATAGATGCTATTTTTTCGGCAAGCATGTTTTATCAGGGAAACTGTGAATGTTGCCTCAGCGCTTCGCGTGTTTTACATACTAGAGATGATAGTCAGCTTGTTTTCAACCAGATATTCATTCTGACATAGCTAATGTGTTGTCGCCGTTGCGTCCATTCTGAAGAAGCAAATCTACTGTCCTGTTCTTATATGCTTATTTGTTGCAATAGTATTACCAGCGCAGATTTCCACACGATTAGATATAATCGTACTAATGCTCTGCGAAATTTCGCTCATCGTTCTTTCTGGTTTGATGAGCAAAATCAGCTGAGAAGTTTACTTTATGGCATGCTTACACGTTAGTTGATATTGTGTTTTTAACCTTAATCGATGTTTCATTGGCTAGCAAGTGAAACCTACCATTTGGAGCTGTTAAATATAAAGGTTTTCATCCCTAGTGGAGTTTAAGCGTTTAGACATTACAATGGACTTGTGTACTATGTATTACCAAGTGGAATACTTGAATGACGGTTCAAAATATTGACTGGAATATTTCTTTTATTGTTTTGCACTATGCAGTTAACCTCTTTTAAGCTACAGATTCCTCGAAACTGCGAAAGACACGTGGTATTGCCTCGCTTTGCTTTTGTTAATGTACTTATTTAGAGTTACTGTTGCTGTACTGTATAAGGGAACATAAAATATCTATTTATGAAAGTCATTTGCCTTTTCCGGAGCGTTACACTTTGTGTAATGCAAACTGAATAAGGCCACATATTTTGATGCCGCTTGACAATGGTCTGTGGTATAAAGTTTTCCCATATTGAGAAACATCTGTTATGATTTTAACTGATTGCATTTTTTGGAATGCGAGCCTTAATCAAATTCAAGCTACCTTACGCATCTACGAATGAACATTTCTTTATGTATAAATTGGAAGGCGAAACAAAATTGAGCAATGTAATCTTATTACCTCGCGTCGTATTTTGGGAAAATCGATTTAACAGCGAAAGGAAGCTCGATAGCGTGACGCGAGCTATTTTCTGAAATTATTTTGCTGCAATTGTTCTTCATCACAGAAGACTTGTCTGAATGCGGTGTAATATGTATATTGCATCTTTACTAGAAAGTAGACATGATTTATTTTGGTTAGGCGATTTTCACATCAGCATTTTGCCAATTTAGCATAAGTGAATGATATATTACTGCCTTTTATTCTGTTCTCTTTCTTTTTTTCCTGGAATACGATCCTGTGCGCTTCAATGAATCACAGATTTGCAGCCAGGGGACATTACGTCTACCTTCACCAGCTGGTTTTTATAACGAACCGTCTAGAATAGGTTGAACATAATGGCATCTTTTTCTGCTTTTCATCGATATTTCCTTCGGAGATTATTGAGCTTATGTATTATATTGTGATTTTATTAGTTGCTTAAATGTAATACTTTGGCATCCAGCTCACTTGCCACTTGAATCGGATTTCAGGTTTTCCAGTGGGCTAAAACATGTTCGTCTTGCAACTGTCGCGTTGTCTCGACATACTTATAGACGAGAAATCTCTTGTAAAAAACGTTGTGTTCTGGCGATTTTGAACTGGCTTTTACAATGACATAAATATTCATCTATGTACAACTGACTTTAAACTTTTGAATTCCACACACCAGAGCCTCTTTTCTCAAAATTTTACCGGCTGGTATATTTTACACATTCTACTGTTACAGTTTCTCGCCCCCTCCACCGAAGTGCTTCAATGTTTCGCTTTTGAGTATGCAACGTAAATATGTGCATTGCCTTTACTATGTTGCAGACATGCGAGTGGTTTTGTGTTCCTCCTTTTTTAAAGTTCTTTAGCTAAATGAATGCTCGATATTCATCTCTTTGTTTCGTTTTAGTTTGGTTTCGCCCGATCTCCAACCCGATCGAGGTTGTGGCTGGTATGTTGATGACGCAGCGGTGTTTTTGCGGACAAGTCAGTAGTCATATTTCTTAGGCAGATGTATTTACCATAAATTTAGTACGAATGCGATTTCAACACGATCACACTAGATGATTGTAAAATGCTGCGACTTTGCTCGATATGCTTCTCAATGTTGTTGCATGAGTTCTTATGGCACGCGATGGGCGTCAGGCATTGGCAATTGTTTCACAATGAGGGAATCTTTGTTTCTGTAGCCGCTTGATTGGATATGCAGTCACTGGTGAGTGTAGACATATTGCGCTGCATATTTTTTGATACGAATTTCCCTTTTTTCAATGGTGGTGCTGTAGTGAACCTGACACAGCGGGCGTCATGTACTGCTACTTTTATCGTTTCTTTCCTGGCATTTAATACCGTTCTTGTGCTGTACTATAGAGTATTTGTGGAAAACGTGGACGGATATGAGATGATTAGCGGCATATTACCTGATGTGTTGTGGATAAATATTCTCTCAGTGGAGAAGGAATTACACAATTTGGCAATTGTGTTCAAAATCTCCAAAGATAAATTGCTTGAATAATTTGTTGAAATTCTTCCTCGCAACATTTAATTAATCGGCATGGGCGAATAACAGCGATGTGCTCGGAGCTGCAGAATGCCCGCAGATTATCTCGTCTGTATTTATGATGCTGTTTGGTTGAAGTTTAGTATTACTTTTTATCCGGCTAGAATAACTTTTTCTTCTCTGTGATTGCGTTGGTAGCAGATTCAGCGTCTGAATATGTCTTGTCGCACAATGTCGCTTCTGTTACATATTGTTGGTAGCTGGGTTCGGTTGTTACATCTAAATTTTTTTCGCAACCGTTGAGTTGCTATTCTAATAAAGCCTTCGTTTTGACAACATAAATGAAATCCTGATGCGTTTGACATCCGGTCGAGTAAAAGTAATATTCTATATCAAATTAAAAAAGAGTACAGAAAATTTCTGCCATTTCGTTCATTATAATGAATTAATATTCAAATAAGTAATTCTTAGCATAATGGTATTTTCTAAAGCAAAATTTACTGACATTTATGTGATCCTCCGTTTATATTTATTCTACAATATTTTATTGATAGATGCTATTTTTTCGGCAAGCATGTTTTATCAGGGAAACTGTGAATGTTGCCTCAGCGCTTCGCGTGTTTTACATACTAGAGATGATAGTCAGCTTGTTTTCAACCAGATATTCATTCTGACATAGCTAATGTGTTGTCGCCGTTGCGTCCATTCTGAAGAAGCAAATCTACTGTCCTGTTCTTATATGCTTATTTGTTGCAATAGTATTACCAGCGCAGATTTCCACACGATTAGATATAATCGTACTAATGCTCTGCGAAATTTCGCTCATCGTTCTTTCTGGTTTGATGAGCAAAATCAGCTGAGAAGTTTACTTTATGGCACGCTTACACGTTAGTTGATATTGTGTTTTTAACCTTAATCGATGTTTCATTGGCTAGCAAGTGAAACCTACCATTTGGAGCTGTTAAATATAAAGGTTTTCATCCCTAGTGGAGTTTAAGCGTTTAGACATTACAATGGACTTGTGTACTATGTATTACCAAGTGGAATACTTGAATGACGGTTCAAAATATTGACTGGAATATTTCTTTTATTGTTTTGCACTATGCAGTTAACCTCTTTTAAGCTACAGATTCCTCGAAACTGCGAAAGACACGTGGTATTGCCTCGCTTTGCTTTTGTTAATGTACTTATTTAGAGTTACTGTTGCTGTACTGTATAAGGGAACATAAAATATCTATTTATGAAAGTCATTTGCCTTTTCCGGAGCGTTACACTTTGTGTAATGCAAACTGAATAAGGCCACATATTTTGATGCCGCTTGACAATGGTCTGTGGTATAAAGTTTTCCCATATTGAGAAACATCTGTTATGATTTTAACTGATTGCATTTTTTGGAATGCGAGCCTTAATCAAATTCAAGCTACCTTACGCATCTACGAATGAACATTTCTTTATGTATAAATTGGAAGGCGAAACAAAATTGAGCAATGTAATCTTATTACCTCGCGTCGTATTTTGGGAAAATCGATTTAACAGCGAAAGGAAGCTCGATAGCGTGACGCGAGCTATTTTCTGAAATTATTTTGCTGCAATTGTTCTTCATCACAGAAGACTTGTCTGAATGCGGTGTAATATGTATATTGCATCTTTACTAGAAAGTAGACATGATTTATTTTGGTTAGGCGATTTTCACATCAGCATTTTGCCAATTTAGCATAAGTGAATGATATATTACTGCCTTTTATTCTGTTCTCTTTCTTTTTTTCCTGGAATACGATCCTGTGCGCTTCAATGAATCACAGATTTGCAGCCAGGGGACATTACGTCTACCTTCACCAGCTGGTTTTTATAACGAACCGTCTAGAATAGGTTGAACATAATGGCATCTTTTTCTGCTTTTCATCGATATTTCCTTCGGAGATTATTGAGCTTATGTATTATATTGTGATTTTATTAGTTGCTTAAATGTAATACTTTGGCATCCAGCTCACTTGCCACTTGAATCGGATTTCAGGTTTTCCAGTGGGCTAAAACATGTTCGTCTTGCAACTGTCGCGTTGTCTCGACATACTTATAGACGAGAAATCTCTTGTAAAAAATGTTGTGTTCTGGCGATTTTGAACTGGCTTTTACAATGACATAAATATTCATCTATGTACAACTGACTTTAAACTTTTGAATTCCACACACCAGAGCCTCTTTTCTCAAAATTTTACCGGCTGGTATATTTTACACATTCTACTGTTACAGTTTCTCGCCCCCTCCACCGAAGTGCTTCAATGTTTCGCTTTTGAGTATGCAACGTAAATATGTGCATTGCCTTTACTATGTTGCAGACATGCGAGTGGTTTTGTGTTCCTCCTTTTTTAAAGTTCTTTAGCTAAATGAATGCTCGATATTCATCTCTTTGTTTCGTTTTAGTTTGGTTTCGCCCGATCTCCAACCCGATCGAGGTTGTGGCTGGTATGTTGATGACGCAGCGGTGTTTTTGCGGACAAGTCAGTAGTCATATTTCTTAGGCAGATGTATTTACCATAAATTTAGTACGAATGCGATTTCAACACGATCACACTAGATGATTGTAAAATGCTGCGACTTTGCTCGATATGCTTCTCAATGTTGTTGCATGAGTTCTTATGGCACGCGATGGGCGTCAGGCATTGGCAATTGTTTCACAATGAGGGAATCTTTGTTTCTGTAGCCGCTTGATTGGATATGCAGTCACTGGTGAGTGTAGACATATTGCGCTGCATATTTTTTGATACGAATTTCCCTTTTTTCAATGGTGGTGCTGTAGTGAACCTGACACAGCGGGCGTCATGTACTGCTACTTTTATCGTTTCTTTCCTGGCATTTAATACCGTTCTTGTGCTGTACTATAGAGTATTTGTGGAAAACGTGGACGGATATGAGATGATTAGCGGCATATTACCTGATGTGTTGTGGATAAATATTCTCTCAGTGGAGAAGGAATTACACAATTTGGCAATTGTGTTCAAAATCTCCAAAGATAAATTGCTTGAATAATTTGTTGAAATTCTTCCTCGCAACATTTAATTAATCGGCATGGGCGAATAACAGCGATGTGCTCGGAGCTGCAGAATGCCCGCAGATTATCTCGTCTGTATTTATGATGCTGTTTGGTTGAAGTTTAGTATTACTTTTTATCCGGCTAGAATAACTTTTTCTTCTCTGTGATTGCGTTGGTAGCAGATTCAGCGTCTGAATATGTCTTGTCGCACAATGTCGCTTCTGTTACATATTGTTGGTAGCTGGGTTCGGTTGTTACATCTAAATTTTTTTCGCAACCGTTGAGTTGCTATTCTAAAAAAGCCTTCGTTTTGACAACATAAATGAAATCCTGATGCGTTTGACATCCGGTCGAGTAAAAGTAATATTCTATATCAAATTAAAAAAGAGTACAGAAAATTTCTGCCATTTCGTTCATTATAATGAATTAATATTCAAATAAGTAATTCTTAGCATAATGGTATTTTCTAAAGCAAAATTTACTGACATTTATGTGATCCTCCGTTTATATTTATTCTACAATATTTTATTGATAGATGCTATTTTTTCGGCAAGCATGTTTTATCAGGGAAACTGTGAATGTTGCCTCAGCGCTTCGCGTGTTTTACATACTAGAGATGATAGTCAGCTTGTTTTCAACCAGATATTCATTCTGACATAGCTAATGTGTTGTCGCCGTTGCGTCCATTCTGAAGAAGCAAATCTACTGTCCTGTTCTTATATGCTTATTTGTTGCAATAGTATTACCAGCGCAGATTTCCACACGATTAGATATAATCGTACTAATGCTCTGCGAAATTTCGCTCATCGTTCTTTCTGGTTTGATGAGCAAAATCAGCTGAGAAGTTTACTTTATGGCATGCTTACACGTTAGTTGATATTGTGTTTTTAACCTTAATCGATGTTTCATTGGCTAGCAAGTGAAACCTACCATTTGGAGCTGTTAAATATAAAGGTTTTCATCCCTAGTGGAGTTTAAGCGTTTAGACATTACAATGGACTTGTGTACTATGTATTACCAAGTGGAATACTTGAATGACGGTTCAAAATATTGACTGGAATATTTCTTTTATTGTTTTGCACTATGCAGTTAACCTCTTTTAAGCTACAGATTCCTCGAAACTGCGAAAGACACGTGGTATTGCCTCGCTTTGCTTTTGTTAATGTACTTATTTAGAGTTACTGTTGCTGTACTGTATAAGGGAACATAAAATATCTATTTATGAAAGTCATTTGCCTTTTCCGGAGCGTTACACTTTGTGTAATGCAAACTGAATAAGGCCACATATTTTGATGCCGCTTGACAATGGTCTGTGGTATAAAGTTTTCCCATATTGAGAAACATCTGTTATGATTTTAACTGATTGCATTTTTTGGAATGCGAGCCTTAATCAAATTCAAGCTACCTTAGGCATCTACGAATGAACATTTCTTTATGTATAAATTGGAAGGCGAAACAAAATTGAGCAATGTAATCTTATTACCTCGCGTCGTATTTTGGGAAAATCGATTTAACAGCGAAAGGAAGCTCGATAGCGTGACGCGAGCTATTTTCTGAAATTATTTTGCTGCAATTGTTCTTCATCACAGAAGACTTGTCTGAATGCGGTGTAATATGTATATTGCATCTTTACTAGAAAGTAGACATGATTTATTTTGGTTAGGCGATTTTCACATCATCATTTTGCCAATTTAGCATAAGTGAATGATATATTACTGCCTTTTATTCTGTTCTCTTTCTTTTTTTCCTGGAATACGATCCTGTGCGCTTCAATGAATCACAGATTTGCAGCCAGGGGACATTACGTCTATCTTCACCAGCTGGTTTTTATAACGAACCGTCTAGAATAGGTTGAACATAATGGCATCTTTTTCTGCTTTTCATCGATATTTCCTTCGGAGATTATTGAGCTTATGTATTATATTGTGATTTTATTAGTTGCTTAAATATAATACTTTGGCATCCAGCTCACTTGCCACTTGAATCGGATTTCAGGTTTTCCAGTGGGCTAAAACATGTTCGTCTTGCAACTGTCGCGTTGTCTCGACATACTTATAGACGAGAAATCTCTTGTAAAAAATGTTGTGTTCTGGCGATTTTGAACTGGCTTTTAAAATGACAAATAAATATTCATCTATGCGGATGTATTTACCATAAATTTAGTACGAATGCGATTTCAACACGATCACACTAGATGATTGTAAAATGCTGCGACTTTGCTCGATATGCTTCTCAATGTTGTTGCATGAGTTCTTATGGCACGCGATGGGCGTTAGGCATTGGCAATTGTTTCACAATGAGGGAATCTTTGTTTCTGTAGCCGCTTGATTGGATATGCAGTCACTGGTGAGTGTAGACATATTGCGCTGCATATTTTTTGATACGAATTTCCCTTTTTTCAGTGGTGGTGCTGTAGTGAACCTGACACAGCGGGCGTCATGTACTGCTACTTTTATCGTTTCTTTCCTGGCATTTAATACCGTTCTTGTGCTGTACTATAGAGTATTTGTGGAAAACGTGGACGGATATGAGATGATTAGCGGCATATTACCTTGTGTGTTGTGGATAAATATTCTCTCAGTGGAGAAGGAATTACACAATTTGGCAATTGTGTTCAAAATCTCCAAAGATAAATTGCTTGAATAATTTGTTGAAATTCTTCCTCGCAACATTTAATTAATCGGCATGGGCGAATAACAGCGATGTGCTCGGAGCTGCAGAATGCCCGCAGATTATCTCGTCTGTATTTATGATGCTGTTTGGTTGAAGTTTAGTATTACTTTTTATCCGGCTAGAATAACTTTTTCTTCTCTGTGATTGCGTTGGTAGCAGATTCAGCGTCTGAATATGTCTTGTCGCACAATGTCGCTTCTGTTACATATTGTTGGTAGCTGGGTTCGGTTGTTACATCTAAATTTTTTTCGCAACCGTTGAGTTGCTATTCTAATAAAGCCTTCGTTTTGACAACATAAATGAAATCCTGATGCGTTTGACATCCGGTCGAGTAAAAGTAATATTCTATATCAAATTAAAAAAGAGTACAGAAAATTTCTGCCATTTCGTTCATTATAATGAATTAATATTCAAATAAGTAATTCTTAGCATAATGGTATTTTCTAAAGCAAAATTTACTGACATTTATGTGATCCTCCGTTTATATTTATTCTACAATATTTTATTGATAGATGCTATTTTTTCGGCAAGCATGTTTTATCAGGGAAACTGTGAATGTTGCCTCAGCGCTTCGCGTGTTTTACATACTAGAGATGATAGTCAGCTTGTTTTCAACCAGATATTCATTCTGACATAGCTAATGTGTTGTCGCCTTTGCGTCCATTCTGAAGAAGCAAATCTACTGTCCTGTTCTTATATGCTTATTTGTTGCAATAGTATTACCAGCGCAGATTTCCACACGATTAGATATAATCGTACTAATGCTCTGCGAAATTTCGCTCATCGTTCTTTCTGGTTTGATGAGCAAAATCAGCTGAGAAGTTTACTTTATGGCATGCTTACACGTTAGTTGATATTGTGTTTTTAACCTTAATCGATGTTTCATTGGCTAGCAAGTGAAACCTACCATTTGGAGCTGTTAAATATAAAGGTTTTCATCCCTAGTGGAGTTTAAGCGTTTAGACATTACAATGGACTTGTGTACTATGTATTACCAAGTGGAATACTTGAATGACGGTTCAAAATATTGACTGGAATATTTCTTTTATTGTTTTGCACTATGCAGTTAACCTCTTTTAAGCTACAGATTCCTCGAAACTGCGAAAGACACGTGGTATTGCCTCGCTTTGCTTTTGTTAATGTACTTATTTAGAGTTACTGTTGCTGTACTGTATAAGGGAACATAAAATATCTATTTATGAAAGTCATTTGCCTTTTCCGGAGCGTTACACTTTGTGTAATGCAAACTGAATAAGGCCACATATTTTGATGCCGCTTGACAATGGTCTGTGGTATAAAGTTTTCCCATATTGAGAAACATCTGTTATGATTTTAACTGATTGCATTTTTTGGAATGCGAGCCTTAATCAAATTCAAGCTACCTTACGCATCTACGAATGAACATTTCTTTATGTATAAATTGGAAGGCGAAACAAAATTGAGCAATGTAATCTTATTACCTCGCGTCGTATTTTGGGAAAATCGATTTAACAGCGAAAGGAAGCTCGATAGCGTGACGCGAGCTATTTTCTGAAATTATTTTGCTGCAATTGTTCTTCATCACAGAAGACTTGTCTGAATGCGGTGTAATATGTATATTGCATCTTTACTAGAAAGTAGACATGATTTATTTTGGTTAGGCGATTTTCACATCAGCATTTTGCCAATTTAGCATAAGTGAATGATATATTACTGCCTTTTATTCTGTTCTCTTTCTTTTTTTCCTGGAATACGATCCTGTGCGCTTCAATGAATCACAGATTTGCAGCCAGGGGACATTACGTCTACCTTCACCAGCTGGTTTTTATAACGAACCGTCTAGAATAGGTTGAACATAATGGCATCTTTTTCTGCTTTTCATCGATATTTCCTTCGGAGATTATTGAGCTTATGTATTATATTGTGATTTTATTAGTTGCTTAAATGTAATACTTTGGCATCCAGCTCACTTGCCACTTGAATCGGATTTCAGGTTTTCCAGTGGGCTAAAACATGTTCGTCTTGCAACTGTCGCGTTGTCTCGACATACTTATAGACGAGAAATCTCTTGTAAAAAACGTTGTGTTCTGGTGATTTTGAAGTGGCTTTTACAATGACATAAATATTCATCTATGTACAACTGACTTTAAACTTTTGAATTCCACACACCAGAGCCTCTTTTCTCAAAATTTTACCGGCTGGTATATTTTACACATTCTACTGTTACAGTTTCTCGCCCCCTCCACCGAAGTGCTTCAATGTTTCGCTTTTGAATATGCAAAGTAAATATGTGCATTGCCTTTACTATGTTGCAGACATGCGAGTGGTTTTGTGTTCCTCCTTTTTTAAAGTTCTTTAGCTAAATGAATGCTCGATATTCATCTCTTTGTTTCGTTTTAGTTTGGTTTCGCCCGATCTCCAACCCGATCGAGGTTGTGGCTGGTATGTTGATGACGCAGCGGTGTTTTTGCGGACAAGTCAGTAGTCATATTTCTTAGGCAGATGTATTTACCATAAATTTAGTACGAATGCGATTTCAACACGATCACACTAGATGATTGTAAAATGCTGCGACTTTGCTCGATATGCTTCTCAATGTTGTTGCATGAGTTCTTATGGCACGCGATGGGCGTCAGGCATTGGCAATTGTTTCACAATGAGGGAATCTTTGTTTCTGTAGCCGCTTGATTGGATATGCAGTCACTGGTGAGTGTAGACATATTGCGCTGCATATTTTTTGATACGAATTTCCCTTTTTTCAATGGTGGTGCTGTAGTGAACCTGACACAGCGGGCGTCATGTACTGCTACTTTTATCGTTTCTTTCCTGGCATTTAATACCGTTCTTGTGCTGTACTATAGAGTATTTGTGGAAAACGTGGACGGATATGAGATGATTAGCGGCATATTACCTGATGTGTTGTGGATAAATATTCTCTCAGTGGAGAAGGAATTACACAATTTGGCAATTGTGTTCAAAATCTCCAAAGATAAATTGCTTGAATAATTTGTTGAAATTCTTCCTCGCAACATTTAATTAATCGGCATGGGCGAATAACAGCGATGTGCTCGGAGCTGCAGAATGCCCGCAGATTATCTCGTCTGTATTTATGATGCTGTTTGGTTGAAGTTTAGTATTACTTTTTATCCGGCTAGAATAACTTTTTCTTCTCTGTGATTGCGTTGGTAGCAGATTCAGCGTCTGAATATGTCTTGTCGCACAATGTCGCTTCTGTTACATATTGTTGGTAGCTGGGTTCGGTTGTTACATCTAAATTTTTTTCGCAACCGTTGAGTTGCTATTCTAATAAAGCCTTCGTTTTGACAACATAAATGAAATCCTGATGCGTTTGACATCCGGTCGAGTAAAAGTAATATTCTATATCAAATTAAAAAAGAGTACAGAAAATTTCTGCCATTTCGTTCATTATAATGAATTAATATTCAAATAAGTAATTCTTAGCATAATGGTATTTTCTAAAGCAAAATTTACTGACATTTATGTGATCCTCCGTTTATATTTATTCTACAATATTTTATTGATAGATGCTATTTTTTCGGCAAGCATGTTTTATCAGGGAAACTGTGAATGTTGCCTCAGCGCTTCGCGTGTTTTACATACTAGAGATGATAGTCAGCTTGTTTTCAACCAGATATTCATTCTGACATAGCTAATGTGTTGTCGCCGTTGCGTCCATTCTGAAGAAGCAAATCTACTGTCCTGTTCTTATATGCTTATTTGTTGCAATAGTATTACCAGCGCAGATTTCCACACGATTAGATATAATCGTACTAATGCTCTGCGAAATTTCGCTCATCGTTCTTTCTGGTTTGATGAGCAAAATCAGCTGAGAAGTTTACTTTATGGCATGCTTACACGTTAGTTGATATTGTGTTTTTAACCTTAATCGATGTTTCATTGGCTAGCAAGTGAAACCTACCATTTGGAGCTGTTAAATATAAAGGTTTTCATCCCTAGTGGAGTTTAAGCGTTTAGACATTACAATGGACTTGTGTACTATGTATTACCAAGTGGAATACTTGAATGACGGTTCAAAATATTGACTGGAATATTTCTTTTATTGTTTTGCACTATGCAGTTAACCTCTTTTAAGCTACAGATTCCTCGAAACTGCGAAAGACACGTGGTATTGCCTCGCTTTGCTTTTGTTAATGTACTTATTTAGAGTTACTGTTGCTGTACTGTATAAGGGAACATAAAATATCTATTTATGAAAGTCATTTGCCTTTTCCGGAGCGTTACACTTTGTGTAATGCAAACTGAATAAGGCCACATATTTTGATGCCGCTTGACAATGGTCTGTGGTATAAAGTTTTCCCATATTGAGAAACATCTGTTATGATTTTAACTGATTGCATTTTTTGGAATGCGAGCCTTAATCAAATTCAAGCTACCTTACGCATCTACGAATGAACATTTCTTTATGTATAAATTGGAAGGCGAAACAAAATTGAGCAATGTAATCTTATTACCTCGCGTCGTATTTTGGGAAAATCGATTTAACAGCGAAAGGAAGCTCGATAGCGTGACGCGAGCTATTTTCTGAAATTATTTTGCTGCAATTGTTCTTCATCACAGAAGACTTGTCTGAATGCGGTGTAATATGTATATTGCATCTTTACTAGAAAGTAGACATGATTTATTTTGGTTAGGCGATTTTCACATCAGCATTTTGCCAATTTAGCATAAGTGAATGATATATTACTGCCTTTTATTCTGTTCTCTTTCTTTTTTTCCTGGAATACGATCCTGTGCGCTTCAATGAATCACAGATTTGCAGCCAGGGGACATTACGTCTACCTTCACCAGCTGGTTTTTATAACGAACCGTCTAGAATAGGTTGAACATAATGGCATCTTTTTCTGCTTTTCATCGATATTTCCTTCGGAGATTATTGAGCTTATGTATTATATTGTGATTTTATTAGTTGCTTAAATGTAATACTTTGGCATCCAGCTCACTTGCCACTTGAATCGGATTTCAGGTTTTCCAGTGGGCTAAAACATGTTCGTCTTGCAACTGTCGCGTTGTCTCGACATACTTATAGACGAGAAATCTCTTGTAAAAAATGTTGTGTTCTGGCGATTTTGAACTGGCTTTTACAATGACATAAATATTCATCTATGTACAACTGACTTTAAACTTTTGAATTCCACACACCAGAGCCTCTTTTCTCAAAATTTTACCGGCTGGTATATTTTACACATTCTACTGTTACAGTTTCTCGCCCCCTCCACCGAAGTGCTTCAATGTTTCGCTTTTGAGTATGCAACGTAAATATGTGCATTGCCTTTACTATGTTGCAGACATGCGAGTGGTTTTGTGTTCCTCCTTTTTTAAAGTTCTTTAGCTAAATGAATGCTCGATATTCATCTCTTTGTTTCGTTTTAGTTTGGTTTCGCCCGATCTCCAACCCGATCGAGGTTGTGGCTGGTATGTTGATGACGCAGCGGTGTTTTTGCGGACAAGTCAGTAGTCATATTTCTTAGGCAGATGTATTTACCATAAATTTAGTACGAATGCGATTTCAACACGATCACACTAGATGATTGTAAAATGCTGCGACTTTGCTCGATATGCTTCTCAATGTTGTTGCATGAGTTCTTATGGCACGCGATGGGCGTCAGGCATTGGCAATTGTTTCACAATGAGGGAATCTTTGTTTCTGTAGCCGCTTGATTGGATATGCAGTCACTGGTGAGTGTAGACATATTGCGCTGCATATTTTTTGATACGAATTTCCCTTTTTTCAATGGTGGTGCTGTAGTGAACCTGACACAGCGGGCGTCATGTACTGCTACTTTTATCGTTTCTTTCCTGGCATTTAATACCGTTCTTGTGCTGTACTATAGAGTATTTGTGGAAAACGTGGACGGATATGAGATGATTAGCGGCATATTACCTGATGTGTTGTGGATAAATATTCTCTCAGTGGAGAAGGAATTACACAATTTGGCAATTGTGTTCAAAATCTCCAAAGATAAATTGCTTGAATAATTTGTTGAAATTCTTCCTCGCAACATTTAATTAATCGGCATGGGCGAATAACAGCGATGTGCTCGGAGCTGCAGAATGCCCGCAGATTATCTCGTCTGTATTTATGATGCTGTTTGGTTGAAGTTTAGTATTACTTTTTATCCGGCTAGAATAACTTTTTCTTCTCTGTGATTGCGTTGGTAGCAGATTCAGCGTCTGAATATGTCTTGTCGCACAATGTCGCTTCTGTTACATATTGTTGGTAGCTGGGTTCGGTTGTTACATCTAAATTTTTTTCGCAACCGTTGAGTTGCTATTCTAATAAAGCCTTCGTTTTGACAACATAAATGAAATCCTGATGCGTTTGACATCCGGTCGAGTAAAAGTAATATTCTATATCAAATTAAAAAAGAGTACAGAAAATTTCTGCCATTTCGTTCATTATAATGAATTAATATTCAAATAAGTAATTCTTAGCATAATGGTATTTTCTAAAGCAAAATTTACTGACATTTATGTGATCCTCCGTTTATATTTATTCTACAATATTTTATTGATAGATGCTATTTTTTCGGCAAGCATGTTTTATCAGGGAAACTGTGAATGTTGCCTCAGCGCTTCGCGTGTTTTACATACTAGAGATGATAGTCAGCTTGTTTTCAACCAGATATTCATTCTGACATAGCTAATGTGTTGTCGCCGTTGCGTCCATTCTGAAGAAGCAAATCTACTGTCCTGTTCTTATATGCTTATTTGTTGCAATAGTATTACCAGCGCAGATTTCCACACGATTAGATATAATCGTACTAATGCTCTGCGAAATTTCGCTCATCGTTCTTTCTGGTTTGATGAGCAAAATCAGCTGAGAAGTTTACTTTATGGCATGCTTACACGTTAGTTGATATTGTGTTTTTAACCTTAATCGATGTTTCATTGGCTAGCAAGTGAAACCTACCATTTGGAGCTGTTAAATATAAAGGTTTTCATCCCTAGTGGAGTTTAAGCGTTTAGACATTACAATGGACTTGTGTACTATGTATTACCAAGTGGAATACTTGAATGACGGTTCAAAATATTGACTGGAATATTTCTTTTATTGTTTTGCACTATGCAGTTAACCTCTTTTAAGCTACAGATTCCTCGAAACTGCGAAAGACACGTGGTATTGCCTCGCTTTGCTTTTGTTAATGTACTTATTTAGAGTTACTGTTGCTGTACTGTATAAGGGAACATAAAATATCTATTTATGAAAGTCATTTGCCTTTTCCGGAGCGTTACACTTTGTGTAATGCAAACTGAATAAGGCCACATATTTTGATGCCGCTTGACAATGGTCTGTGGTATAAAGTTTTCCCATATTGAGAAACATCTGTTATGATTTTAACTGATTGCATTTTTTGGAATGCGAGCCTTAATCAAATTCAAGCTACCTTACGCATCTACGAATGAACATTTCTTTATGTATAAATTGGAAGGCGAAACAAAATTGAGCAATGTAATCTTATTACCTCGCGTCGTATTTTGGGAAAATCGATTTAACAGCGAAAGGAAGCTCGATAGCGTGACGCGAGCTATTTTCTGAAATTATTTTGCTGCAATTGTTCTTCATCACAGAAGACTTGTCTGAATGCGGTGTAATATGTATATTGCATCTTTACTAGAAAGTAGACATGATTTATTTTGGTTAGGCGATTTTCACATCAGCATTTTGCCAATTTAGCATAAGTGAATGATATATTACTGCCTTTTATTCTGTTCTCTTTCTTTTTTTCCTGGAATACGATCCTGTGCGCTTCAATGAATCACAGATTTGCAGCCAGGGGACATTACGTCTACCTTCACCAGCTGGTTTTTATAACGAACCGTCTAGAATAGGTTGAACATAATGGCATCTTTTTCTGCTTTTCATCGATATTTCCTTCGGAGATTATTGAGCTTATGTATTATATTGTGATTTTATTAGTTGCTTAAATGTAATACTTTGGCATCCAGCTCACTTGCCACTTGAATCGGATTTCAGGTTTTCCAGTGGGCTAAAACATGTTCGTCTTGCAACTGTCGCGTTGTCTCGACATACTTATAGACGAGAAATCTCTTGTAAAAAATGTTGTGTTCTGGCGATTTTGAACTGGCTTTTACAATGACATAAATATTCATCTATGTACAACTGACTTTAAACTTTTGAATTCCACACACCAGAGCCTCTTTTCTCAAAATTTTACCGGCTGGTATATTTTACACATTCTACTGTTACAGTTTCTCGCCCCCTCCACCGAAGTGCTTCAATGTTTCGCTTTTGAGTATGCAACGTAAATATGTGCATTGCCTTTACTATGTTGCAGACATGCGAGTGGTTTTGTGTTCCTCCTTTTTTAAAGTTCTTTAGCTAAATGAATGCTCGATATTCATCTCTTTGTTTCGTTTTAGTTTGGTTTCGCCCGATCTCCAACCCGATCGAGGTTGTGGCTGGTATGTTGATGACGCAGCGGTGTTTTTGCGGACAAGTCAGTAGTCATATTTCTTAGGCAGATGTATTTACCATAAATTTAGTACGAATGCGATTTCAACACGATCACACTAGATGATTGTAAAATGCTGCGACTTTGCTCGATATGCTTCTCAATGTTGTTGCATGAGTTCTTATGGCACGCGATGGGCGTCAGGCATTGGCAATTGTTTCACAATGAGGGAATCTTTGTTTCTGTAGCCGCTTGATTGGATATGCAGTCACTGGTGAGTGTAGACATATTGCGCTGCATATTTTTTGATACGAATTTCCCTTTTTTCAATGGTGGTGCTGTAGTGAACCTGACACAGCGGGCGTCATGTACTGCTACTTTTATCGTTTCTTTCCTGGCATTTAATACCGTTCTTGTGCTGTACTATAGAGTATTTGTGGAAAACGTGGACGGATATGAGATGATTAGCGGCATATTACCTGATGTGTTGTGGATAAATATTCTCTCAGTGGAGAAGGAATTACACAATTTGGCAATTGTGTTCAAAATCTCCAAAGATAAATTGCTTGAATAATTTGTTGAAATTCTTCCTCGCAACATTTAATTAATCGGCATGGGCGAATAACAGCGATGTGCTCGGAGCTGCAGAATGCCCGCAGATTATCTCGTCTGTATTTATGATGCTGTTTGGTTGAAGTTTAGTATTACTTTTTATCCGGCTAGAATAACTTTTTCTTCTCTGTGATTGCGTTGGTAGCAGATTCAGCGTCTGAATATGTCTTGTCGCACAATGTCGCTTCTGTTACATATTGTTGGTAGCTGGGTTCGGTTGTTACATCTAAATTTTTTTCGCAACCGTTGAGTTGCTATTCTAAAAAAGCCTTCGTTTTGACAACATAAATGAAATCCTGATGCGTTTGACATCCGGTCGAGTAAAAGTAATATTCTATATCAAATTAAAAAAGAGTACAGAAAATTTCTGCCATTTCGTTCATTATAATGAATTAATATTCAAATAAGTAATTCTTAGCATAATGGTATTTTCTAAAGCAAAATTTACTGACATTTATGTGATCCTCCGTTTATATTTATTCTACAATATTTTATTGATAGATGCTATTTTTTCGGCAAGCATGTTTTATCAGGGAAACTGTGAATGTTGCCTCAGCGCTTCGCGTGTTTTACATACTAGAGATGATAGTCAGCTTGTTTTCAACCAGATATTCATTCTGACATAGCTAATGTGTTGTCGCCGTTGCGTCCATTCTGAAGAAGCAAATCTACTGTCCTGTTCTTATATGCTTATTTGTTGCAATAGTATTACCAGCGCAGATTTCCACACGATTAGATATAATCGTACTAATGCTCTGCGAAATTTCGCTCATCGTTCTTTCTGGTTTGATGAGCAAAATCAGCTGAGAAGTTTACTTTATGGCATGCTTACACGTTAGTTGATATTGTGTTTTTAACCTTAATCGATGTTTCATTGGCTAGCAAGTGAAACCTACCATTTGGAGCTGTTAAATATAAAGGTTTTCATCCCTAGTGGAGTTTAAGCGTTTAGACATTACAATGGACTTGTGTACTATGTATTACCAAGTGGAATACTTGAATGACGGTTCAAAATATTGACTGGAATATTTCTTTTATTGTTTTGCACTATGCAGTTAACCTCTTTTAAGCTACAGATTCCTCGAAACTGCGAAAGACACGTGGTATTGCCTCGCTTTGCTTTTGTTAATGTACTTATTTAGAGTTACTGTTGCTGTACTGTATAAGGGAACATAAAATATCTATTTATGAAAGTCATTTGCCTTTTCCGGAGCGTTACACTTTGTGTAATGCAAACTGAATAAGGCCACATATTTTGATGCCGCTTGACAATGGTCTGTGGTATAAAGTTTTCCCATATTGAGAAACATCTGTTATGATTTTAACTGATTGCATTTTTTGGAATGCGAGCCTTAATCAAATTCAAGCTACCTTACGCATCTACGAATGAACATTTCTTTATGTATAAATTGGAAGGCGAAACAAAATTGAGCAATGTAATCTTATTACCTCGCGTCGTATTTTGGGAAAATCGATTTAACAGCGAAAGGAAGCTCGATAGCGTGACGCGAGCTATTTTCTGAAATTATTTTGCTGCAATTGTTCTTCATCACAGAAGACTTGTCTGAATGCGGTGTAATATGTATATTGCATCTTTACTAGAAAGTAGACATGATTTATTTTGGTTAGGCGATTTTCACATCAGCATTTTGCCAATTTAGCATAAGTGAATGATATATTACTGCCTTTTATTCTGTTCTCTTTCTTTTTTTCCTGGAATACGATCCTGTGCGCTTCAATGAATCACAGATTTGCAGCCAGGGGACATTACGTCTACCTTCACCAGCTGGTTTTTATAACGAACCGTCTAGAATAGGTTGAACATAATGGCATCTTTTTCTGCTTTTCATCGATATTTCCTTCGGAGATTATTGAGCTTATGTATTATATTGTGATTTTATTAGTTGCTTAAATGTAATACTTTGGCATCCAGCTCACTTGCCACTTGAATCGGATTTCAGGTTTTCCAGTGGGCTAAAACATGTTCGTCTTGCAACTGTCGCGTTGTCTCGACATACTTATAGACGAGAAATCTCTTGTAAAAAATGTTGTGTTCTGGCGATTTTGAACTGGCTTTTACAATGACATAAATATTCATCTATGTACAACTGACTTTAAACTTTTGAATTCCACACACCAGAGCCTCTTTTCTCAAAATTTTACCGGCTGGTATATTTTACACATTCTACTGTTACAGTTTCTCGCCCCCTCCACCGAAGTGCTTCAATGTTTCGCTTTTGAGTATGCAACGTAAATATGTGCATTGCCTTTACTATGTTGCAGACATGCGAGTGGTTTTGTGTTCCTCCTTTTTTAAAGTTCTTTAGCTAAATGAATGCTCGATATTCATCTCTTTGTTTCGTTTTAGTTTGGTTTCGCCCGATCTCCAACCCGATCGAGGTTGTGGCTGGTATGTTGATGACGCAGCGGTGTTTTTGCGGACAAGTCAGTAGTCATATTTCTTAGGCAGATGTATTTACCATAAATTTAGTACGAATGCGATTTCAACACGATCACACTAGATGATTGTAAAATGCTGCGACTTTGCTCGATATGCTTCTCAATGTTGTTGCATGAGTTCTTATGGCACGCGATGGGCGTCAGGCATTGGCAATTGTTTCACAATGAGGGAATCTTTGTTTCTGTAGCCGCTTGATTGGATATGCAGTCACTGGTGAGTGTAGACATATTGCGCTGCATATTTTTTGATACGAATTTCCCTTTTTTCAATGGTGGTGCTGTAGTGAACCTGACACAGCGGGCGTCATGTACTGCTACTTTTATCGTTTCTTTCCTGGCATTTAATACCGTTCTTGTGCTGTACTATAGAGTATTTGTGGAAAACGTGGACGGATATGAGATGATTAGCGGCATATTACCTGATGTGTTGTGGATAAATATTCTCTCAGTGGAGAAGGAATTACACAATTTGGCAATTGTGTTCAAAATCTCCAAAGATAAATTGCTTGAATAATTTGTTGAAATTCTTCCTCGCAACATTTAATTAATCGGCATGGGCGAATAACAGCGATGTGCTCGGAGCTGCAGAATGCCCGCAGATTATCTCGTCTGTATTTATGATGCTGTTTGGTTGAAGTTTAGTATTACTTTTTATCCGGCTAGAATAACTTTTTCTTCTCTGTGATTGCGTTGGTAGCAGATTCAGCGTCTGAATATGTCTTGTCGCACAATGTCGCTTCTGTTACATATTGTTGGTAGCTGGGTTCGGTTGTTACATCTAAATTTTTTTCGCAACCGTTGAGTTGCTATTCTAAAAAAGCCTTCGTTTTGACAACATAAATGAAATCCTGATGCGTTTGACATCCGGTCGAGTAAAAGTAATATTCTATATCAAATTAAAAAAGAGTACAGAAAATTTCTGCCATTTCGTTCATTATAATGAATTAATATTCAAATAAGTAATTCTTAGCATAATGGTATTTTCTAAAGCAAAATTTACTGACATTTATGTGATCCTCCGTTTATATTTATTCTACAATATTTTATTGATAGATGCTATTTTTTCGGCAAGCATGTTTTATCAGGGAAACTGTGAATGTTGCCTCAGCGCTTCGCGTGTTTTACATACTAGAGATGATAGTCAGCTTGTTTTCAACCAGATATTCATTCTGACATAGCTAATGTGTTGTCGCCGTTGCGTCCATTCTGAAGAAGCAAATCTACTGTCCTGTTCTTATATGCTTATTTGTTGCAATAGTATTACCAGCGCAGATTTCCACACGATTAGATATAATCGTACTAATGCTCTGCGAAATTTCGCTCATCGTTCTTTCTGGTTTGATGAGCAAAATCAGCTGAGAAGTTTACTTTATGGCATGCTTACACGTTAGTTGATATTGTGTTTTTAACCTTAATCGATGTTTCATTGGCTAGCAAGTGAAACCTACCATTTGGAGCTGTTAAATATAAAGGTTTTCATCCCTAGTGGAGTTTAAGCGTTTAGACATTACAATGGACTTGTGTACTATGTATTACCAAGTGGAATACTTGAATGACGGTTCAAAATATTGACTGGAATATTTCTTTTATTGTTTTGCACTATGCAGTTAACCTCTTTTAAGCTACAGATTCCTCGAAACTGCGAAAGACACGTGGTATTGCCTCGCTTTGCTTTTGTTAATGTACTTATTTAGAGTTACTGTTGCTGTACTGTATAAGGGAACATAAAATATCTATTTATGAAAGTCATTTGCCTTTTCCGGAGCGTTACACTTTGTGTAATGCAAACTGAATAAGGCCACATATTTTGATGCCGCTTGACAATGGTCTGTGGTATAAAGTTTTCCCATATTGAGAAACATCTGTTATGATTTTAACTGATTGCATTTTTTGGAATGCGAGCCTTAATCAAATTCAAGCTACCTTACGCATCTACGAATGAACATTTCTTTATGTATAAATTGGAAGGCGAAACAAAATTGAGCAATGTAATCTTATTACCTCGCGTCGTATTTTGGGAAAATCGATTTAACAGCGAAAGGAAGCTCGATAGCGTGACGCGAGCTATTTTCTGAAATTATTTTGCTGCAATTGTTCTTCATCACAGAAGACTTGTCTGAATGCGGTGTAATATGTATATTGCATCTTTACTAGAAAGTAGACATGATTTATTTTGGTTAGGCGATTTTCACATCAGCATTTTGCCAATTTAGCATAAGTGAATGATATATTACTGCCTTTTATTCTGTTCTCTTTCTTTTTTTCCTGGAATACGATCCTGTGCGCTTCAATGAATCACAGATTTGCAGCCAGGGGACATTACGTCTACCTTCACCAGCTGGTTTTTATAACGAACCGTCTAGAATAGGTTGAACATAATGGCATCTTTTTCTGCTTTTCATCGATATTTCCTTCGGAGATTATTGAGCTTATGTATTATATTGTGATTTTATTAGTTGCTTAAATGTAATACTTTGGCATCCAGCTCACTTGCCACTTGAATCGGATTTCAGGTTTTCCAGTGGGCTAAAACATGTTCGTCTTGCAACTGTCGCGTTGTCTCGACATACTTATAGACGAGAAATCTCTTGTAAAAAATGTTGTGTTCTGGCGATTTTGAACTGGCTTTTACAATGACATAAATATTCATCTATGTACAACTGACTTTAAACTTTTGAATTCCACACACCAGAGCCTCTTTTCTCAAAATTTTACCGGCTGGTATATTTTACACATTCTACTGTTACAGTTTCTCGCCCCCTCCACCGAAGTGCTTCAATGTTTCGCTTTTGAGTATGCAACGTAAATATGTGCATTGCCTTTACTATGTTGCAGACATGCGAGTGGTTTTGTGTTCCTCCTTTTTTAAAGTTCTTTAGCTAAATGAATGCTCGATATTCATCTCTTTGTTTCGTTTTAGTTTGGTTTCGCCCGATCTCCAACCCGATCGAGGTTGTGGCTGGTATGTTGATGACGCAGCGGTGTTTTTGCGGACAAGTCAGTAGTCATATTTCTTAGGCAGATGTATTTACCATAAATTTAGTACGAATGCGATTTCAACACGATCACACTAGATGATTGTAAAATGCTGCGACTTTGCTCGATATGCTTCTCAATGTTGTTGCATGAGTTCTTATGGCACGCGATGGGCGTCAGGCATTGGCAATTGTTTCACAATGAGGGAATCTTTGTTTCTGTAGCCGCTTGATTGGATATGCAGTCACTGGTGAGTGTAGACATATTGCGCTGCATATTTTTTGATACGAATTTCCCTTTTTTCAATGGTGGTGCTGTAGTGAACCTGACACAGCGGGCGTCATGTACTGCTACTTTTATCGTTTCTTTCCTGGCATTTAATACCGTTCTTGTGCTGTACTATAGAGTATTTGTGGAAAACGTGGACGGATATGAGATGATTAGCGGCATATTACCTGATGTGTTGTGGATAAATATTCTCTCAGTGGAGAAGGAATTACACAATTTGGCAATTGTGTTCAAAATCTCCAAAGATAAATTGCTTGAATAATTTGTTGAAATTCTTCCTCGCAACATTTAATTAATCGGCATGGGCGAATAACAGCGATGTGCTCGGAGCTGCAGAATGCCCGCAGATTATCTCGTCTGTATTTATGATGCTGTTTGGTTGAAGTTTAGTATTACTTTTTATCCGGCTAGAATAACTTTTTCTTCTCTGTGATTGCGTTGGTAGCAGATTCAGCGTCTGAATATGTCTTGTCGCACAATGTCGCTTCTGTTACATATTGTTGGTAGCTGGGTTCGGTTGTTACATCTAAATTTTTTTCGCAACCGTTGAGTTGCTATTCTAATAAAGCCTTCGTTTTGACAACATAAATGAAATCCTGATGCGTTTGACATCCGGTCGAGTAAAAGTAATATTCTATATCAAATTAAAAAAGAGTACAGAAAATTTCTGCCATTTCGTTCATTATAATGAATTAATATTCAAATAAGTAATTCTTAGCATAATGGTATTTTCTAAAGCAAAATTTACTGACATTTATGTGATCCTCCGTTTATATTTATTCTACAATATTTTATTGATAGATGCTATTTTTTCGGCAAGCATGTTTTATCAGGGAAACTGTGAATGTTGCCTCAGCGCTTCGCGTGTTTTACATACTAGAGATGATAGTCAGCTTGTTTTCAACCAGATATTCATTCTGACATAGCTAATGTGTTGTCGCCGTTGCGTCCATTCTGAAGAAGCAAATCTACTGTCCTGTTCTTATATGCTTATTTGTTGCAATAGTATTACCAGCGCAGATTTCCACACGATTAGATATAATCGTACTAATGCTCTGCGAAATTTCGCTCATCGTTCTTTCTGGTTTGATGAGCAAAATCAGCTGAGAAGTTTACTTTATGGCATGCTTACACGTTAGTTGATATTGTGTTTTTAACCTTAATCGATGTTTCATTGGCTAGCAAGTGAAACCTACCATTTGGAGCTGTTAAATATAAAGGTTTTCATCCCTAGTGGAGTTTAAGCGTTTAGACATTACAATGGACTTGTGTACTATGTATTACCAAGTGGAATACTTGAATGACGGTTCAAAATATTGACTGGAATATTTCTTTTATTGTTTTGCACTATGCAGTTAACCTCTTTTAAGCTACAGATTCCTCGAAACTGCGAAAGACACGTGGTATTGCCTCGCTTTGCTTTTGTTAATGTACTTATTTAGAGTTACTGTTGCTGTACTGTATAAGGGAACATAAAATATCTATTTATGAAAGTCATTTGCCTTTTCCGGAGCGTTACACTTTGTGTAATGCAAACTGAATAAGGCCACATATTTTGATGCCGCTTGACAATGGTCTGTGGTATAAAGTTTTCCCATATTGAGAAACATCTGTTATGATTTTAACTGATTGCATTTTTTGGAATGCGAGCCTTAATCAAATTCAAGCTACCTTACGCATCTACGAATGAACATTTCTTTATGTATAAATTGGAAGGCGAAACAAAATTGAGCAATGTAATCTTATTACCTCGCGTCGTATTTTGGGAAAATCGATTTAACAGCGAAAGGAAGCTCGATAGCGTGACGCGAGCTATTTTCTGAAATTATTTTGCTGCAATTGTTCTTCATCACAGAAGACTTGTCTGAATGCGGTGTAATATGTATATTGCATCTTTACTAGAAAGTAGACATGATTTATTTTGGTTAGGCGATTTTCACATCAGCATTTTGCCAATTTAGCATAAGTGAATGATATATTACTGCCTTTTATTCTGTTCTCTTTCTTTTTTTCCTGGAATACGATCCTGTGCGCTTCAATGAATCACAGATTTGCAGCCAGGGGACATTACGTCTACCTTCACCAGCTGGTTTTTATAACGAACCGTCTAGAATAGGTTGAACATAATGGCATCTTTTTCTGCTTTTCATCGATATTTCCTTCGGAGATTATTGAGCTTATGTATTATATTGTGATTTTATTAGTTGCTTAAATGTAATACTTTGGCATCCAGCTCACTTGCCACTTGAATCGGATTTCAGGTTTTCCAGTGGGCTAAAACATGTTCGTCTTGCAACTGTCGCGTTGTCTCGACATACTTATAGACGAGAAATCTCTTGTAAAAAATGTTGTGTTCTGGCGATTTTGAACTGGCTTTTACAATGACATAAATATTCATCTATGTACAACTGACTTTAAACTTTTGAATTCCACACACCAGAGCCTCTTTTCTCAAAATTTTACCGGCTGGTATATTTTACACATTCTACTGTTACAGTTTCTCGCCCCCTCCACCGAAGTGCTTCAATGTTTCGCTTTTGAGTATGCAACGTAAATATGTGCATTGCCTTTACTATGTTGCAGACATGCGAGTGGTTTTGTGTTCCTCCTTTTTTAAAGTTCTTTAGCTAAATGAATGCTCGATATTCATCTCTTTGTTTCGTTTTAGTTTGGTTTCGCCCGATCTCCAACCCGATCGAGGTTGTGGCTGGTATGTTGATGACGCAGCGGTGTTTTTGCGGACAAGTCAGTAGTCATATTTCTTAGGCAGATGTATTTACCATAAATTTAGTACGAATGCGATTTCAACACGATCACACTAGATGATTGTAAAATGCTGCGA
>JAQBSW010006285.1:0-49859 GCA_029291075.1 Eudiplozoon nipponicum | reverse complement strand
ATTGGACCAATTGTAAAGTAAGACGTAGAATCCAAAAACAACATAACCTTATTTTTAACATTTATAACTTCATTTCTGTTAACAAAATAAAATGAATCGGAAAACGAATAATTGCCTAGTAGTTGGCACAACGGTTTCAGTATGTGGACAAACCATTTAAATAGTGGACGTAACGGCGAATTAACCATTCGTTATTTTGGTCTCAATGGACAACAATTGTGTGTGTTCTTAATAGTCTTTACATTGTTGGTATAGATGATCCAACAGGTTTGAACATCTATACAATAGCCTTATTATTGAAACTGACATCAAACACGAATTTAGATCCCTTTATTTTTTGTTTATTTAGAAGGTATTATAAACTTTACATCTATTTCGCGTTATAGTAAAATTTAGCGCCTTAAACTGCGCATGTAATAGTTGTCTTGTGCCAGGCTTAATGAACCTTTCCGCCTATTTTATGTGCTGCATTTTAGAATTTATTTGAATTATTATAGGTTAAATAGATCTGACGAACAAAATATTTTTAAACAATATCTTTTAAAAAAATTTAAATACGCTTTATTTTCTAAAACACCATATTGCTTTTAATAGAAAATTTCATCATTAACTCTGATTCTATTATGCCAAATCCAATAGATGATTATTTCACTTGATTAAATGTTGCACAATCCAACGTGTCCTGTTTTGACTGAAAAGCATTTTTTTCTGTTTTGTATTTGACTTGGTCAGAAGTCTTTTCAGCTGAAACCAGAACTGCCAATTCACGTCGAATCCGAAACACCTCGTTATTGCAATATTTTTATAGATTATTCTGTCCTAAACAAAATCACTTTTAATTTCAAAATATTTCCTAGTTTATGCTTAAACACAGTACTTCCACTATATACTTGCCAAATTAACTTATTTATAAAACAGACTCCCATTCTTTTATTAATGTTTTAATTCACCTTCAAACTTTAAATTCAATTACAGAAGGATTTTGTCAGTCAATGGCTTCATTTTAACTGTCCAAATTTTCACACGAAATATTTTGAAGCTTCCTTAAAAACCTTCTTGCTAACGGTAAGCTCAAGACAGTAATAAATTGACTATTAATAAGATAAACGTTCATGTTCGTATAAACGGCTTCATTTATTCTTAATGGCAGGTCTCATAACAAAAGCTGATTATTCACCATATAATTATGCGTCATGTATGAGTCTGTGAGTGAGTCTTGAATTAGGAAACGTTCACTTACATAGATTTATCTTCACGTTTTCGTTCATCTAAATGAAACTAAAATGATCTCGAAGCTCTAAATTATTCAAAAGGAATTGATAATGGCAGAATGTCAAAACGTTACTACATTGACCAAGACAAACTTACCGTCAAAGTTGCGGTGTTAAGAATTCATATCTATAAGATAATTGAGATGAAAATCCATTTCTCCAGCAATGCATGGCTCTCAACTTCCTTAAAAGAGGCTCAGACTAAAACTAATTAAGTTATCTTCTCAAATGCAAACTATTATATTTTTCGAAGTGCTGATGCCCTATGCAAAAAAAAGGTTTCCCAGGTGCAAGTAACGTTTATTTCACTTTTTCTCCTTAATTATTCACGAATCAACATATTTATGTATCTTCCAATGGTAAAACTAAAAGATAGCGCAACGGGGAAAGTGTAAAACGGAAAAACTTCCAATCCGAAGCGTAAATCGACTCCAGTTCTTGTTCAGTGCACGAACCATTTTATTCTGCTGGCATAAATAAGGACAATTTTTTTGAACATTGCTTGCGAAGTAGGTAACTTATTAATGTAATTGCATTTATTAATTACCCTAAGTGCACTATCTGCGGAACTTAGGTGTTGGGTTGCAATTATACGGCTTCACAATTTGACAGAGAATTTTAAATCGACAGGATCCGGCACACTAGTTATTAACTGCTATCGATCGAACTTCTTTAATTGATTGAAAAATGTGAAATTTACCTACATAATTGATATATGGGGTGGAAATTAACGACTGTTTTTCCTAAATTTCACGCAAAGACTAATTCGCAACTTTTAAAACATGGGTAAATTCACTGCGTTAAATTAATGTTTACACTCTACTAAAAAATTATTTTTTGTTGTTCAAGTGACAGCGTCCTTCTTAAATGAAATTTTTAAGGAAATGTCCTCTTTTCCGTCCTTTACTTACACCTTGATTTTGAATATATTTATTAATATTAGACTCAGTAAAATTTCCGGTATATCATCAAGAAATTATTCTGTGTATTATTTTCTTCCAATTTTTACATACATAATTAAATATTATAAGATACAGCATGAACATTAATTTATAATCGCTATTAGTTAAAACAAATTTTAAAAAGCTTTGTTTCGCTGCTTTGGCTTTGAAATGGAATCTACCACTTCCTGCAAGTTGCTCAATAAGAGCGGAGTAGACGATGATTCTTGACTTTACAACAAATTTCGCAATTAAAAACTGCCAGTAATTAACAAAACCCTGTGAATCAATTTAGACCGTTCTATGTGGGAGATACTCGATCTATAAATTAATTTTTGGATTCGAAATTTTCTCAAAGCCTTGCGTTTTTGTCAGAAAAGTGCTTCTGGCGCTCTTTTCAGCGGAAACGTTTTGGCACTATTTTTGTTTTCTTTCATTATACCACAGCTCATAAAAAGTTATGAAGGCAATCTTATAAAGCAAGTTTCTTTATAAATTATGATTAGTGGTAGACAGATGATTGGAACTAAAATGAAAAGGTGTGCTTTGAAAATCTTGTGTCAGTTAAATTGCGTGTTAGATAATTATTTCATGTCCAATAGTGCAAAAATTAAACTTATAAATTTACCATTGAATTTTGTTGGACGTTCAATCTCATATGGATTATCTCTTTGTAGGTACTCCATTTTACACTATATTAATTATTTTTTAATAGAAGAAAACATATTAGAATTCGCTTCATGTTCTTTAATTTCGTTTGAGTCGTTTACCCACTTGGTGCTTGTCGCTAGTTGTCATTTGAAAGAGTACACAAATCGACCGTATTAATTGAATTGTGTATTGCATTGACGACAGTTTGATGCATGCTGTATATTGTGTACTGGTCATAATATCTCTTGTTTCTTCTTAGCATTTAGGATAGTTTGCTCATCTTAACACCACTCATTAACTAACACACCCATTTGAGAATATTTGTTAAAACTGCATAAAGTATACTCAGAGAGTATTAAGATAGTTTAAAGAGTACTCATCAGTTTCTAATATGAAATAGCAGTCGTTTGTGCGAGAAGCAGTAGTATACCAGGTACCATTCTTTTTGCAAGACTAATAATGTTTTTTTCTTAAAAAAATTTAACCGATTGCTAAATTTTACAGAAATGTTTGCTTGTCATATGCTACCGTATGAACAGTCTATTTATAAATAGGTCTGTTGTCGTATAATGAAAATAGGTCACCCAATTTAATCCATCCTGTGATATATTATAATACCAAACATTTTTGGCAATAAGGGAACTAATGTATAAAAATGGTGGACAGATATTGCCCAAATAAAAATGTATTTTAAATAGAAATAGTGTAGATTACATACACGACTGATATATTATAACTAAAGCAATAATCTCGCACATTAATAAAGACGAAATCTCAGTAAAAATTACAAATATCAAACATTTATATTCTTTTACAAAATCTGAAAATAGGGCAGTAAAAGTTTATTAGGTGTATTTTAGAATGGTGACAATAGCAATTGCCAATTTTGCCAATTTTCGGTAGAATAAAAATACAAACAAGCAGATCAAAGAAATAGATGATTTAATTAAATAAAGGAATAATTTTTAATAACATTTAAAGAAACCATTCAGTAATCCATAAAAAGTACGCAAATTTGAAATCTTCAAATAAATCAATAATTTTTGAAAATAATATCTGCAATAGTCTGTGCGATTTTGTAAGTGAATATTTGGCAATATATTCCAAACGTCGACAACATTTTTTTTCAATGGAAACTTTTAATCGCTTTTGGTAATTTATAAAATCATGAAATGAAATTAATTTGATACTCTAAATTTATAAACTCAATATTTGAATACTAAGAAAATACAATTCAAAATTTAATGACAAAAAAATATAAGTAGATTTAATTGGAATTTTCTGCCAGAATGTAATGTTTTTATTATCAAAATATATTTGTTCCGCAAATTTAACATAAAATTATATTTTATTGAAATATGAAAATCTAGTTTAAGGAATGTTTCCATGCATTAAAACTATCAACATAGCTTGTCTATCCATAAAATCATAACAAGTGCGTTTTGTGTTCGTAACTATAAATTTATAAAATTAATTTTCAGGTGCACATATTTAGACTTGAAATTCTATTACGGCCTTTTGTTAAAGAATATTTTTTAAGATGAACGCCTGTTTTGAAACGCAGCATAAAAGTTTGACTTTGACATTTACGCTCAAACTGTTATAAAATGTGTAGAATTTTTGATTCCCAAATGGAAAGCGTTAAATTTTATGAATGTGAAAACAAATATTATAATCGTAAAAGTCAAACCCATAAGAGATTTTCCTTTCTGGCCAAATAATTTAGTGCTTCAACTTGTGTTTAAAATATAATTTTATGCCATTTCATACATTGACGATAAAAAAACGGCGCACATTTTCTCTTCTTTGTACTGTCCTTAACCATATCTTAACATATGCTAAAAAACTACAATAATAATATTAATATTTATACTATTCATAACGAAAACAACATAATTGTGATTTCAATAAAATGTAATCTATAAATGGAAAAACTATATTAAACTTTAGTATAATTTGCACCATATTTACCACCGAGACATTAATGAGAACATTTATTATCTACGGAATTGGTGAAATATTTTGATTATTTACGATCACATAAAACAAAAAATACGCAAATATTCTACAGCTTTGGAGCGATCTTTACCATAATAAAACTAAACACAGTGTCACTCTTAAACTGTTTTCCGTTCATTGTAGCGTAATAATCTATTGCAATTATTTATTTGATTTATTTTTTTCGCATTTCGATAAGTTTATAATGTGAGAAACGTTTTGAATGCCCTCAGCAACTGCGAAAAACGACATAAAAACTGAAATTTCTTAGTTTCATTTTGGAGAAATTTATCTTAATGTGACCAAAACAAACAAAATTGGACACTATCTATTCTTAATATTGTAGGCGATGCTAGTAATTATTAAAATTGTTCTAGGCATTACATAATCAACATTCAGTTAATTCGACAGCATTTTGTGACTATTACTGGAGATATAGTAAATATTTGAGTACCTGTGATGGACTTTAACTTGATCTTGTTTCGCTATTTCTCAGGCCAAACTAAGTTTGTGCTTCCAAAGTCAGATAAATTGAATAAAACTATATCGGCATGATGTGAAATATTGTAGTTTTCTAGACAAATGTGATAGGCGTCTCGTATTGAATGTATTTCACACTTGCTTAATGTTTTAATATTTTTTAGTTTACGTAAATGACGTTTTGGCAAATTAAAATAGATTCTGTTAATTTAGACAAAACAATGTTATTAGTTTATTTTAATTGATAAAACAAATTTTTGCAAATGATTTAACGATGCTTTTCAAAGAATACTTAACATCAGCGAATTGGTTGACCAAATTTTATTTGTTGAATCTATTATTACAATGTGAAATATAACCCAACTTTTACTCTACAATGTTCACGTTATGTTATGCAAGATTGTGCGTTTAAAAAGAAACCAGTGTTCTATGTCGTTGAATTGACATACATGGATCACGTTGCGTTCTTTCGAGAATGTGGAGGTCAATTAATTTGTGGTAGATCGATTAACTCCTCATGGAAATCTAAATAAACTTTTTTTTATTTTGGACAATTGATGATATCGCTGGTTAGGTAAAAAAATTTTTGCTTTCTATTAAATATTGTATTTATAAAATTTTCTTCGTGTATATTGTCGAAGAATTTCACATTGGTGACTTTAATACGGAGTCTTCTTGAGATTTTGAGTTGCATGTAATACGCATTGGATATTCCTGACTTGGCCTTATTTGTTTTCTGAAAGAAATTTAGCGAAGCGATATTTTGACAATAAATTGTTAAAGTTGACTAAAAATCAATATTTTTATTGATATTACGGGAAGTATATCAAATTTACTTCAGGTAAAAATCATGGATATTCTGTTTTCAAGGTTTTCACTTTCGAAAAAGAATTCTGTGACAATCATTGAGATGATGAGCATACGCACTTTGTTGTGAGAAATATATTATAATAAATCTTATTTTAACATAATTTTATAACAGCAATATGTGCGAGGATAAAGAGTAATCAACCGACGGACGTAATAAATTTATTTTAAGACAAAGTGCTGACGAATTTAGTTATTCTAAATTAGCTGATCCTTCCGCAAAATTGATTTACCTGAGCCTGGAGTCTCACGGGCTCTCCTATGATAGTGACCAAAGGTCCTCAACCAGACTACTCAATAGCAAATTGAATATATTTGCTTAAATGCAGAAACACACTTCTTTACAAAAAGAGTTGTCTTATACATTTTTTTATTTTCTGCAGTAAAGCAGAGGTATGGCGAAGTAAATGCCCTTTTTAGCCATGTTAAATAAACAACTTTTCTTGATATATGTTTGCCTCACTTATCAAGTATGTGTCAATTTATATTACTAATTCACAAAAGTTGCTAAATTAAAATGATGCTTAATTTTATGCACGTAATATGCAAACATTTTTATTTCTACTAAACCACTTTTGACCCAAATGGGGACATGTCCAAATATTGGAAAGTCCAACCATCACGCGTTTCGCCGAAGACTGTTGATATCAATGACCTAATCCAATACAAAGTAAAATACTCCAGTTGAATGGGTAATTTATCGATCCTTGGCTCTTGGTATCGACAACTTATTTCACGTGCATTAAACACCGATTCCACTGTCAAATATTTAAACGAAATTGCTGAAAATATTCACCGTCAATTGCATCCATTCCTACAAATATTCCAAATGACAGCTTCCGATTTGCCATTATAAGAAAGAATACGCGACCTGGGGAAATCGTATAAAATTTACAGTTGTCGCTCAATTTTGTTTTTATATGTTGTCAATGTAAATTAAATAATACTTAATGTTTCAGAGTAAATTCATCCAATAGACCGATTTCGTCCTTTTTGGAAACTTGTCAAGGACTTTCCGGAATTTGCCACGATCGGGACTAGAAGTTGGTTATATTTACTTCAGAGACTGGGACCTAGCCACTGTGCCACACTTTGCTGCTGCATATACATGATGAATGCAAAATATGGACGAAATTGGCCTATTTTGTGAAAAGTGTATACAATATTAAGTTATGCTTGGTTTATACTGACAATATATATATATATATATATATATATATATATATATATATATATATAATATTATAATAAAATCTATTATTTTAATTTAATTTACTACAAATCCGTCATGGTACATGTTCTAAGACGAAATTTTGTGTCCGTCCAGTAAAAACATAATATCGAATTTGGCGCATGGTACGCGGCTGTGGCTGGGTACGAGGAAGGAAATACACTATTGCCGCAATTATGTCTAATTATTCATAATTGCCAATACGGATATATCTGGTTGGATTGACTAATTTTGTGAGTAATCCTATGTGTTTTTTATTTCATACCAACAACATTATATATATTACATTTAAATACTGTTTGTTGCGAAGAACTAATATATATGCAAGTATGTATTAGGTTTTGCGAACCTAGTAACAAATTAGTTCAGTTGTGACCAGAAGGATAAACCAAAGGCAGCATGAACGGAAAGTATAATCTCATGCACATTCGTTTCGTGCTTACTGGCGACCATAGTGTTAGTATCCGGTACTCATCGATTTCAAAAAAGGTATCAGTTACTAACACAATAGCCATAGTGTTAGTATCCTTTACAGACTCGGTATATATATTATATAATGTGAGTTAGCATTGAAGTCGCATTGTCTTTGACTTTAGATTATGTTAGCTTCACTATTACAGGTTTACACATTCGTCTAGGAGATTGTACCGTCCTATTATTCCACATTCTTCTACCAAATATATAGTGGTTGAAGGGCGTAATACCGGCTCCTACTGATGAGTCGCCAGTAAGCACGAAATCAATGTGCATGAGATTATAATTTCTGTTCATGCAGCCTTTGGTTTATCCTTCTGGTCACAACTGAACTAATTTGTTACTAGGGTTGCAAAACTTAATACATACTAAAATTATATATACATATGGTTTTTACACCTAGACATATAAATTTTTATTTAAATACTAAAAATGCATTTTGACTGATAATATTAATCCATTGAGGGACTCACAAGTTTGCTTATATGATATGCATATTATATAAGGTGTATACACACATATATATATGATGGATACATTGATAATTAGAAAAGATGTGGAAAGAACACATATGGTTGCTTTAACTTCGGCTGTTTCATCCACTATGTCATCTTTCGATTTGAAATCGCCGAACTATCCAATCAATTTGTTTGATCTATTACGACCACATACACGTTTGCAATCATCACAGTTTTTTGCTTTAAATCAATTTGCGAACTTGAAGTAAACACCAACCCCATTGTATTTAACCAGTCGTCGAACAACATAACAAAACTACCGCCAACTACAGTTATTTGTATTTGCTGTCTCCACTATATAACGCACAAGTTCAGCTCAATTAGCATGTCCTTATCGGCATGCGGTTCAAATTTACCTTCGTTATACTTTAATTGGGTGCATGGTTTGCCCATATACATGAGGTTACAGTCTTTAAATGGAAATTCATTAGTCCAACGGTTCAATTTTCCGCTTTAGATTTGTAATTTTAGTACCTAGGTTAAGGGTTTGGTATAAAATAGTAAGTATATATTATATTTTAATGCTACCGTTTCTATTTTCTTACTTAGTTTGAGGTCAGATCTTATCCAGACCCTTCAATCCTCTTTAGTTATATATGGCTTCATGTATTTAAAATTATGATTAAATTTACTTAAAATAAAAATCACAGTAGATTCTATTAATTTTACATGAAAATTTTAGCACTGAATATTTCTCGCAATCTGCCTAATTTAATCTCTCTATGTTTCGTATTAGTCAGTCTCAAGCTTCTAATTAACTTGACATGCAGAAATGGTAATTCAAAACATGATTTCTTTTAAATTGTTAATTGTAGTTGAGTTACTTGCACGGCTAAGTTTCGAAGAAATTTATCATTTCATTCTTCTCCTTATTCCAAATGACTAATATGTCATCTGATAATCGTACATATAGTTTGAGATGAAGCGGTTTAACATCTAAGAGGCTTCTCTCCATGTAATGCATGAAGATATTAGCTATTGGAATGAAGTGCAGCAATTTTAATAATTAGTTAAGTTTAAAAATCACTATTTTTGACATTATAACTATAATATTTCTATCAGTAGGCAATATTCAAATTTCCCTTATGGCCCTACGTTGATTTTAAAATTCTATCGTGATACTATCCCATGATTATGTACCACTTCCTCACACTGATGCCTTTCGTAGATATTTCATTTAATAAAGTGAGAGTTTAAAAATACATCTGACATGTGAAAAAAGTAATTGGCATGAATTGATTTTGTGTCATTTGAATTAGTGGACACGTGCAGTTTTTTTTATATGTTCTTGATTACTTAACAAGCGCACGCGCACAAAGGCATGGTGTGTGCTTACCTAGTGAATCGTCAATAGGTGCTAATATATCACTGCAATTTCACTTGTATGAGTATCCACTTGCAGACAATTACCCACATGCATACATATATGACACACGCGTATCTAGAGAAAACATTGTTATGCATAAGAGACCTACCATTAAGCAAAATTTGAAATAGTTTAAAATCATAATTGACAAACTCTATGCTGTCAAAAGCTTACAAAACAGGGAGCCGAAATATCCGGAGTAAATATAAAAGGCTGTTGATACGAACACCATTTTTTGCACAAAAAGGGCCAGATAATTAATATGATCTCTGTCGCGGAGCAAGTGTTGTTTAGAGAAACACCAAAAGGCTCGTCCGAATCAGGAATAAAACAAGGACCATTACTAATGTTTTAGAATGCATAAGTAATACCGTTAAACAATCAGTGAATACCCAAACAGTTATAACATTTATTGACATCAAATTTTCGAGTTTGAAATAAACACCCATTCTATTGTATTTTTTCAGTCGTATGACGTAGGAAAACATTCGTAAATCATACTTACTTTGGCGTTTCGACCTTCCATGTTCATTGGCCGAGCACAACAGAATACTGACTACCGAGGATAAAAGCAATTCATCTAAAAGTAATAAAAAAATTAAATATATCACTCTCACCTATAATAATCTTCAATACTTGACCAGAAACGTCGTCTGCGCACTTGCTATGCAAACACGTAGATAATATTTTTCAGCCTCGTCACGGTTCTCTAAGTTACACAATTAAGTAATCATTGCTTGCACAGTAGTAGTACCAATTATTCAAATAAAGTTTAAGAGAGTCATATAGATATCAATCTCATTTTATATAGCCATTCGCACAAAAAAGCAAATCTGCCGTCATTGGTATTGTTCTTATATCAAGTCTAAAACTGATTGAAATTAAAGTTACTATAATGTATATATATATATATATATTATATATATATATATATATATATATATGAAGCAAACATATGCGTCAAAATATAAATTCATTTGATTATTAATATTGCATTTTTTAAATTTTAACACCAAATCTCCTAACAAAGTTAGTAGATATTTGTAAATTTTGCATATTTTTGTAAACTAAATATTTTGTCAGGAAGATACCTCACTTTTGGATATTTTGATCTGTTTCCAATTCCATGCATTCTTTTCATCGGGCACATTTGACACCCGTCGAGTGATTCGAATGTAACATTTCTATGCATTTCCACAACCTTCTAAATCATAATGATTGCAAAGACAAAAATTGTATCCCATAAGCATATACACTGTGACATACAACTTTTCGTTAGACAAACTCTAACAATTATGTAAACAAATGGCCAATAGTTGCGCGGTTGGTGATAACATTTATTGGAATTCTTTAAACCAATTTTGCGAGCTCGAAGTAAACACCAATTCCATTGTACTTAACCTGTCGTCGAACAACATGGCAAAACTACCGCCAGTCGTATGCACTGACGCGTTTCAATAGGCCGTATTAATGTTCGATTAAATAGCTAATGACTTTTCAGGTTACGCACACTTCACTTCTGGCTTTGTAAGAGTCTGTCGCGTTTAATGCTACCTAACTGCCTGAACAAGCAATTGCGTGAATGCAGCTTTTGTTCACATGGTTGCTACTTCACAATTGCCTATAAATGTAGGACACAATATCTGCTAGACCATTGTGAATATTGGAAATTTGATCGCACTTTTCTTGACCGGGACAATAGATAGCACTCGTAATTAGATAAACTCTTGAATCCTGTACATTTCCAGGTGCACCGATTATTGGCCTTGATTGACGGTTTCTCACTTATCCCTTCATTTTGAAGCCCTCCATCAGCTGCTTGTCTGAAAATGACGATGGAACAAGATTTTCCACTCTTTTTTGTCCGAATCTTCTGGATTTCATTTCCAGTCCTATCGTAAGGTTTGACATCATACGCACACGAAGAAGATAACTTGTGGCAAATGTGGTATCCTCGTTTAAGGCAGATCTATTTATATTTATTTTATTTCCTAAATTATTTTTTATTGGCTGGCCTAATATCCGGTCGTCATAACCATTTCGGTTACATAGTGCAATGCGGTTACAGCCATCCTAGTTTATCTGATGACCTGTCTCCGTTGAGTGCCTGGCTAGATCTGATGTATGACTATGTCCATATTCGCATACGCCTCTATAACCTAATGCATACAGAATGGGATTAGGTAAACCTGGTTATTTGAGGATTACTGCAATATTAAAACAAAAATTTTTGTTGATCCCTATCCACGTGTAGAACAGCAATTAAAAATAGTGACATCATGGATAGGCATGTATGTCAATCCATGGGGTTTTCTTATGGTTATACTATAAATGTCACTTTAGTAGAGTAAACATATGTGTATATAGGTTGTTGTGTGCGTGTATGGGGTGACATGTATGAGTTTGTGTATACATTTGAGTATAAGAGAATAGGTATAAAGACTAGATGTTTTGGCCGACAATAGAATATACTTTAGGAATTAAAGTAAATATAAATAGATCTGCCTTGAATGAGGATATCACATTTGCCACAAGTCGTTCTTTCCTGTGCGTATTGTGTCAACACTGAAAATTGGACTGGAAATTAAGTATCGATAATTCAGAAAAAAAGAGCGGAATATCTTGTTCCAACAGGCTTCAAAATGAAGGGAAAAGTAAGAACCCATCAATCAAGGCCACTAATCGATGCAGCTGGCAATGTAAAGGATTCAAGATTTTAACGACCTTCGAGTGCTATCAATTGTCCCGCACAAGAAAAATGGGGTCAAATCAACAACAAGAAGGACAGAATTGAGCATCAGAAACCAACATTTAATTAGTGTAAATATTGACCAGTTGGCTAAAGAGAAATTTTCCTTAGTCTGGAAGAATTATAGCTATTCAGACTAAGATTCTCTGATGGTCAAAATCTACGTAAAACGAGTGCAATCAATTAATTCTTTTGGTATTGGCATTATCTATTATTGTGGACTTTCATTTATTCAGACTGATTCTTCAAACATAAGAAGCATTACCTACTAAACTATTTGTTACTACCCACATCATTAGCATTGACAATTCTCGCACATTTAAAGTTTGAATCCAATCTGTGATATGCCTCTCTACCTATCTTGTTTAAGTAACTCTCAGCTGGTAAGGTAATTTTCGACATGTATATGAAGGTAAGCAGATTATTAATTACACTATGATGCTAATCTAATGATAAACCTTACCTAATTAATAAATGTATGTTCGTAAATATTATCAAACACATACAACCAACAAGGTAGTTTCAAAAAGGTTTCACATCATAACAAGAACAACAAATATGCAGTTCATGTATACCGGATGTTGGTTCTGTGCAGAAACTAAATATTTAAGCCCCCAAATCAACATTTTTATGCAAATATTTTTCTTGCAACTTCATTCACTCTATATCTTTTTTCGTCTGGTTTATTAAGTCTCAACTGTTTCCGAAGCATACCAATTATAATTCTAGAAAATTTCTTAATTTTGTCTGTGTGGGTCTTTCAACCAACTAATTCGATGTTAACTCAACATAATTGGTATTTTGTATGGCCTCGGACATGATTAAGATAAGAAAGTCAAATAAATTCGGTAGTTGGTTAATATAATTTGCTCTAACTTTTAAATAAAATTTAATTTATCTTTGTTGACCTTATGCAGGATGAATTAGGACAAAAATTACTATTGTAAATCTTTCGATTCAGCAGCTCATTTCTTCTAAGATAATAACATTTAGTATAAAAATTAACAATGTCTTACCATTTTGATGTATATTACACGAGACTCATGTTTGCATTATCTAGGTAAATAGCTTACAGCGCGTACAAACAGGCTTCAACATTATCTCAATTCAACACATGTTTTGTTTATTCTAATTGATGCAAAAAATGTTATAATTATTATCATTAGAAAAGTATTTCTAGATTTTCATAACATTGAAGTTTATTTTAACGTTAAAATATTTTAATTACCTTCAACATATTTTCTCTATCTCTTTCTATCAATTATGTAAAGAGATATTTAGAATTTTTTACCTCGCAAACACCAGACTAATTACGATTATTATAAAATAATATTTATAAACGCTACTTTCTTTTTTCATTAGATTTATAAAATAGTTTAATTAAAACAAAGAACGTCATTCATAGATTTCAAGAGGTTTCGTTTGTCCTTTGAAAAATACCAAGTTTCTTGCGGCTATAGTACAAAATATACCGGACTATTCTGATGGCTAGCCACAGGAATGAGAGCCATTTTATTGCATGGGAGTGTAAATTACGCTTGTTTTTACAAGCGCAAAATATAAAGTCATTGGCGTTGTTTGCGACTGAAACCTGTTCATATGAGCCATTGTTGTATCTCTTTTTGTTAACGAGAAAAACCATGACCCAACCACTGAAATTTCTATTAATTTCGACATCATATATGTTGCGAGTTCATGAAATAGTGTTCTCTGACTCTCTGTTGCTTGATTTTCTAAATCTGAATATTGCTGGCATGTTCATCTATCGAATATAAAGAAAAGTTAAACATTTTTGTCATAATTACTATCAAAGATGTTAAACTAATTATAAAATACGCTTAAATCAATTGAATAATATTAGTTGTCAGCAAGTTTGCTTTTCCAAACCAAACATTCGGCATTCCTCTAAATTGTATTTCGAATTGTGGAGTTTGAAAAGCCAAGGTAAAACATATTAATATTTAACGAATTAGAAAAATGGTCACGAAGCTTTTCACAAATGATTAAACGCTCAATACGCAAACTCTGACATCGAACTGCAAAAATTCAATAAAATTCACTGAAATTACAGTCCCATTCAACAGTAATGCCCGTAGAAAACGTTATTTCCAAAAGTAATTGAAACATATGTAACATTGGTACGATTCATTTTGCACATATTGCGTGTGGTTCAGAAGTACTTTTGCTCTCTGGAATCAAATAATTTTATATGGAATTAGAACATAAATATAAATATAGACGGTATAAACAGTAATCCAGAATAGTCACATTAAAAATTTATCAAACTTCAAGTGATTTGTACGACCCAGAAAATTTTATTCTGTACTAACTTCACGATAGAGTCTCCATAAAGTTCTGCCAAATTATGATGACTTATGTTATTTTTGCTTAAAATAACAGAATATTTTTGTGTTCTCATTTCCTATTTTCACCTAATTAATTCACATATTTTATTTATTCGGTGAATCATTAGATAAGATGGAGCATAATCGCTTTTGTAAAATATGTAATCTTTTTAAAAAAAATAGTATCTGCGAAAAATTATTCAATTAAAATTAAACATAACCACACTTTTTTAAGGACCATAGTTGATATATACTAAAAATTCATTCATGTAAGCAAAGTTTTTCCGTCATAGTGACTCTATGCAATATTACGCACTAATATATGTTGCAAATGGACCACAGCATTAGACAGCTGAGTGTAGCTTACATTGATTTTGTTTGATCTGATCTAAATTGCCTTGGCAAATACAGAATACTTTAAATTAAGTTTACGAGCTTCAAGTAAATACCAATCCCATTGTATTTAACCAGTCGTCGAATAACATAACAAAACTACCGCCAGTCGCACACACTGACGTGTTTCGACTTCCCGTGATCATCATCAGAATACGACGGTAAACTGTCTATCGTAGATCAATTCGCATTGCATTTATATGGAAAGCAAAATAAGATAGGCGGCTCTCACCTCTAGTAGTCTCACATACACTGTACTTGGCTGCACAAATTCTATGCAGTCACGAACGGTAAATCTTTATAGCTTTCATCACATATATAAATAGGTAATGTAATTAAACCATTAATGATTACGCGGGTGGTGGTAAAATTCTTTAACTTAAGTTTGTAATCTTGAAGTAAACACTAATCCTGTTGTATTCAATTTGTCGTCGAACAACTACCGCGTGGAACGTCGAAACGCGTCAATGCGTGCAACTGACGGTAGTTTTGCTATTCTGTTCGAAATCTGGTTAAATACAATGGGATTTTTGTTTACTTCAGGCTCGCAAACTTGATTTAAAGAATTGTAACCACCACCGCGCAATCGTTGATTTATTATATGAATATCCCAAAATTACACGGTGTCGTGAAATTAGTATCAACTTCGTTATCGAACCTTATTGGTCATTAAAAACCGGACGGAGATTCGAGAACCTTTAGTACGAGCAACCCACTTAATCGGAAAAAAATTTGGTCGGTGAATTTAGTTGTTCACAAAGCTTTATCAGTGTCTCAATCCTCAACAGGTATTAAACTTTGCATACTAAAATATTGCAAAATTGAAATTTGCAAGAACATTAACTAAACAATAAAAGTGCATGCAACACACCTCTTAAATGATTAAGCGGATGGGTTGCATGGCTCTGAAATAATTCTCCTCTTACGGGTCAGTGCCGCGGTATTTCTGGCTAAGCATAGAAGTTTGAATATTTGGAGAGGGGTGGATGTAACGTAGAAGGAGAGACCTACCTTTCCGAAATACTAAACACATAGCACCTATTCATTTACACAACATATAACTTAAACCCATTCAAGTTGAGTTGAAACGAAAGTGAAAACTTGAATTCTTTGTTTCTTTGCTGTATCACATATAAAAAATATCCCCAACACTCCGTATTTAACCCAAGCAATAAATACTAGGCAGAAAGTAACAAGAAAATTATCTATTGAATCTGCAATAAGATCGTAATAAAACGAGTCGATGCCAAAAGAAATGGTGATGAAAAGGAACTTTTGTGTTCAATTTAATTTTGGCCCAACTCAGTTTGTTTTGTTCGCACTAATGTGGTGCTGACTGAATGTATAGTGCGCTACTAGACACTCGATCACTAGGCAAGCAAAAAACAAGGGCAAAAACAATGCTACCGTTGGAAATAATTTGTTTTTCCAACCAGGTAAACATATTGAAGCTTCCAAGTGGAAGTAAATAGTGGGTGATGTTCAAGCCATGAATTACTTTCAAAGGTTGCGAATATCCATCGAATCTGGATGGATGAAATATGATACAGAATCATATGCCAAGTCAAGGTCAAGTAATCGAACGGCTGTCAGTTCTTCAGCGCTCGCAAACAGAAATCAGGAAGGAGGATATTTCACAATGGCATTTAGTTTGCTTTAATCAGAGATTAGAAAAATGAATATACCTGTTAGACGGCATTGAAGGTAAGAGAACTGTGCAACATTTTATTTTAGACACTATTGCATCCGAAATTATTTGTAAAATGAGTCTGGTGTATGTTTAAAATTTTGAGTGTAGAATACCTATTTTCGATTGCAATCCACTCATTTAAATGCACCGTTGAAGCCTAGATGGATGTCTATTTTGAGAACTGACTTATACATTTCACGGAAAAGTTTATTTCACTAGGGTAAAACATCATCGTATTAACCTCGTGGTAGTTGGAATCATGTCTGTTCTAGTCCAATCTGTGGAAAACGCAAAGTGTTGTATCGATGTAAACCAAACCAAGTGGATCATAGAGATGGTATTCTAGTCGGGCCTGTATCACGCTAGTTGTTGCGTTACTAATGTTAACATTTTATGAAATTCTGATATCAACAGGGTCTCAATAATAGCGTATAACATGGTTGATAAGGACACAATTTTGGGGGATGGGGATACAAGCTGATTTCATGGGGATGATAGGTCAAGGGTGAAGACATCTCCACTGTCGGCTTTTCTGCATTTAGTGTTAGAAACGAAGGAAAACAGGCAAAATGGGTAGGAATGTATACCAAAAGTGATGCAATCCTTAATTTAGTTTTCTGTCTTAGCCTGAATTCGCTTTTGTATTATGAAAGACTCAGTAGATAAGACAACAAAATTTAGCCTGTGCTATTTTCGAATCAGTATTGAATCATTTTTCTTCGTTTTACTCTGAAATATTTGAGGACCCCTAAAGAACGTTAAGAATTTGAAGGGCTGAAGTTTGCAGTTCTTTTTGGCAATTGAATCTACATTTTTGCGTCTCCTACGCTTGTTCCTATTCCGTATTTAACTATGTACAACTCATTGCGCAATAAAATCACATTTTGAAGATTCACCGTAAAAAAATGATATTTGAATACCGGTAGAACCAACTGGATGCATGCATTCATTGTCTATATGACAAGCTAGAATATTATTGGTCAGCAGACCGACAATTTTATCGGCTAAGAACCAGATAGACAAAAGAAGAAGCACACATGAGTCTTAATTATGGCATTAAAATTTAATTTTTTGTTTGTCAAAATAAACAACATCCATGGTGCAATTTGATAAAAAATTTTTGGCCACGCAAATTTATTTCTAGTGGGAAATTAAAATTTTCATAATAATAAGCAAATGCCTATATTTTAATTATTTGCCATCAGAAATTTATGCATATCATGTTTTAAATTGTAGGATGCCATAGAGAACATAATTAAACAGTATATGATTTGAAAGGAGAACGGTGTTTAACGTTTGTTCTAAAGTAGCAGAATTTTACATCGGTTTTTCACTACCTAGTCGATAAAATTAAATTTATCTCCAAATTTGTCATGTTGAACTCTTTATCGTGTCAATATTTATTACACATAAGAAGTGAAATTAAATATCCCTCTATGCTTATCATTATTTTAAATCGCTCTTGTAGCTCTTTCACACGGACGCCTACGAGAGATTGCACTATCTATTAGCCAAAATTCATGTGATCAAATAAATATATAGTTTTGAGCGTAGTATCGGATTCTACGGACAATTGTTCAGCAATCGCGCCTAAAATCACACATTTTGTTCATACTAAGTTTGACATATCCTCCTGGAACTATTAGAACTAACTACTAGATAATTATGTATTAGGTGTCGCGCACCTAATAACAAATTGGTTCAAATATGAACAGAAGGGTAAACCAAAATCAGCATGAACGGAAAGTATAATCCCGTGTGTACACTCGTTTTGAGCTTACTGACGAATCATCACTAGGATCTGGTATTACTCCCTTTATCCACTATATATGTGGTTGAGGAGTGTGGGCAAACTGGACGGGGCATAACCCGTCAAAACATATAGTGGGTATAGAGCGTATTACCGGTTCCTACTAATGAGTCGCCAGTAAGCACGAAACGAATGTGCACATTAGATTATACATTCCTTTTATGTTAACTTTGGTTTATACCTTTAGTTATATTTGAACTAATTTAATACTAGTGTGCAAAACATAAAAATTAATCTCATATATATATATATATATATATATATATATATATATATATATATATATTAGTTCTCCGCAATATACAGTAGCTAACTACCAGTTATTCTGCATACATTTATGTTATGGATTTGACCGCATTTTTCTTGTGCGGGACAATTGATAACATTTATAGGTCCATTTTCAGATGATGTAATTTTTGGCCTCAATTGATGGGTTCTCACTTGTCCCTTCTTCTTTAAGCCTTCAATTAGTTAAAAATGTCTGAAAATGACGTTGGAACAAGATTTCCTACTGTTCTTTTTCCGAATTTTCGAACCCGAATTTCCAGGTTCATCTTCAGGGTCGACACAATACGCACAGGAGTAAAACACAACTTGTGGCAAATGTGGTATCCTCATTCAAGACGGATATATTTATATTTATTTTAATTCCAAATGTATTTTTAATTGTCTTCCTAATATCCGGTCTTCATACCTAGTCTCTAATACTCAAATGTATACAAAAAACTTAGCTTTGTCCCCCTCCGTGCACACCACCTAAACAGTCGGACATTTTATTGAAACTATAAGCACCCTAATGGATTGACCGCCATCATGATGTTTATATTTAATTTCTGTTCCGGACGCATAGAAAGATCAACAAAATTTTGACTTCAATCCTGCAGTAATCCTCTCATGCCCCCAAGTTTACCTAATCCCATCCAGCTTGCAATCGAGTTATAGACAAGAGAGAGATTTAATAAAATTGTTAGAAAGAATGTATAGTATTATTATCGTTTTGACGCGAATACAGGTCTAAACTAACTAAATCGCCTCTCAACCAAATACACAATAATACTCATATCCTGTATAAATAAGTTTCTTCATCAAAATATCTGTGTCGAAATCATGTATATATGTATATAATAAATTAGTATAATTTTATAAATTTTATTTACTTAATTATAATTATATATATATATATATATACTAACTCACTTCTTTTAAAAACATCCATTTATATATAATTCAACACGCTATATATTATGTATATATAGATAAGCATGTAAGTAACTCGCTATATATTATGTATATCTAGATAAGCATGTAAGCATCCATGTGGGTTCTTCCTACATCTTTAATATATATCTATATATCCATCATATATATATGTTAGTTCCTTACAGCTTACATATTATTCTCTCAATTATTGTACATCTAAATACTACATTTTCATCAACCGCAGCGGTGTAATGGTGTACTGGTATATATCATGTAACACAATACAGCTGTGCACCTAAGACAGTTTTTTCGTCTTCCAACTTCACGAAACTGGAGCATACATTGAGAGTATATTCTGAGGCTGCTTATCTTTATTATTTATTTCCTGCTTAAAAGTATATTCCCACATCCTGATATAAAACTGCAATATTGCTGATAATGAGTTGAAACAAGTTGACTTTTTTTCTGATAAAACATTAATAACGGTGTAAAGGTGATACTGGGTGAGTAAATTCTGCTTCATTACAATTTCTTAAAGGCAATTTTTCAACCAGTCTATTCGTTTTTAATAAACATTTTTAAATTTGATTTTTTGCTGCCTTACTCAGAATGCCACGAGAATCTGATGGTTCACTTAACTGACCTCAACGATAGTTTAATGAAAGCTAAGCTGAAATTCTCTCTATGGCAGTCGAATCTTGATGGTGAATTGAATGGCAACCATTTTAAAAGTACTTCTCGAATTCGACGCTCATTAACGCTGTCAAAGTTAAAGCTACCATCTTTGATGGAAGAAACAACAACAACAACTACAAAACCAACCAGGAATACCTTAAGCAAACAGAATATTCCTGATAAACAGTATGGGAGCGAAATACGTGAGGCTAAGAATTATCGCCGATGGTACAATTTAGAAAGAAATCAATTGCTATTCCGACTAAATGGCAGAGGTTCACAGCAAAATTGGTCGTCTATAAGAGATGACGAAACTGTTAAAATGCAACGAACGTCTTTTCAAGATGAACAAAACTCGAAGAACGCTCTTCCAATCGAGGAGGATAACCAATCAACTGATGTGGCCGATAAGACAGCTGAGGCCTACGAAGATGAGGAGAACAAGAAAGAAGACACCTATGAAGATGAGGACAAAGTAAATCAGTTAAACTTTCAGCAGTTTACAGGACTCAGACCTTCAGGAGAGTACAGAAAGCAATTGCAGCTATTTCTTGTTGATAACTTTTATCAAGCAAAGCCAGTTAATACCATAGGTAGAGCGGTTTTGCGTGATATTCTAGCAAAGGTGAGGATTAGTTCAGTTTATATTTTAAATTCAATAAATTATGTGCACTGTTTACGTTAATGCGCCATATATGCTAACTCCTTTTTAACCTAACAAGTTGAATATTTAAATTCTTTATGACGTTTATGCGATTTTTGTAGAATAGCTGATTTTTATTCATTTTTCTGAATATTTAAGCATACGTCGATGTAGGTAAACCTATTCTACTAACAGGATTCGCAATTATTTTGACCTGAAAGCCGGCTATTCAGTAAATGATAGTAGTGCTTGCGATGAGTCTTCTCTTCTTGTGAGATGATTCACAAAAAAGGAATCTGCATTCTTCAAGTTGGGTAGTACTTCCAGTCTGAATTGTATAAGCTTTAGACAAAGAAGCACAATATAATTGGAAATGAAGTACTAACTATTTTTGGTTCACACGAATGTATGCTTATTAGTGCCAATTATATACACTTTTAAACGGATCTTTCTTCGGCATGATATTGCTAACGAGTTGTCTCGTCAAATCTAACATATTTATAATATCCTAACTGTGTTCAAAATAAACAAAAAATTTTATCATTTGCAAGAACCGTTTCTTTGTCATATTCTTTACAATTTAATAAAAAGTGACATAAATATATATATATATATATATATATATATATATATATATATATATATATATATATATAATATTAAAGGCCAAACAAAACAGAAAGTTTAAATGTGGAAAGCGTACAAAATGAGGGAACAACCAATCATTTGCGTACATCACTTCCAGTTCATATATCTTCGTATGTGGATAACTCAATTCTGTCGTTGCCTGTAGTAATTATCTTAAACGATACGCATGGAAAGCATGCGTGAGATAACACCAATGTGTTGCGCAATTGCAGAAGTCTATTCACTATTTAATTTGAATCAGGCGTTTAGCTTGTAATGTTCTTTCATTCAAACAATTAACCGTCTGGTCGATCGGCCTACGTAATTTGATCGACAACTTGCGCATGAATACAAATAAATAAGATTTGATCTCAAAATCAACGGCAGTTTTGTCATTGATTGCTGTTAACATTCGTAGTTTAGCTACAGTGACTGTACATGTTAATGGTGTTTTTATTTATTTTTTATTGTGCGTGAAACTGCATGCCAATTAAATTGGACGTTCAGATAAAATGCTATCTTTTCTAATACCGAACACGACTATTTCTTTTGGCATCCTCTTTAATTAAATGATTCAATTAATTGTCTAATGTAGCCATTAGGCATTAAATAATTTATTGCTTTGGTATATTCGTCGCCATTTGAATCATGACTGACCAATTTATCAATTCTTGAAAAACAGCTGCATACATTTGATAATTTATATTGAAAATGCTCGAAACAACTGTAATGAAAATTCTGTGCAGACCAGGTCAGTTTATCGTAAATTGTTTCGTATAATTTGCCATTAGTTTCTTTCTTTAATGGTACATCTACGAAAGACAGGCGATCAACGTTCTCATGCTTATGCGCTATATTGAAACTTCGAAACAGTGTTCGTGATTACGACCTGATTCTCAGGACAAGAAATATATCATCAGCATACCGCATGCATTGCGCACATTTTTATATCTCACTTTTTAATAATGTTATTTCAAGATGGCATAGGCAAATCTCTTCCAACCATGGAGATAGGGAGCTCCCCATTTCCACACCATCAATCTGTTTATGAATGCACTAATTACAGCGAAACTATGCATCTTTCGTCCATAGTACGAAAAGTTTGCGTAGAGTATGACCTGACGCTAGAGATGTTACTATTCTTTGGTCTATCGCTTTGACGATAATGTCAATGGCTTCTTAATTAGAAAAGTTGAAATCAAAGACGTTACAATTTATATTGAATTCCGTTAACAAATTCAAAAGAATTGAAAATCGAATTATTACCAAGTAGTTTGCGCAATGCTTCCAGTTCACGAAAATACCATTTAGCCATAGCATGGAACTGAGAATTGACCATTGAAGATATTGGTCTCATAGGACAAAATTTATTTTTTGTTATTGGTAATCTGTACATTGTTGGCGTAGATGATCCTACTGGTTTGCGTTTCTATGCGACGACCTTATCAATTAGATTGGGATCTGTTAAGATCATAATTTCATCTATTACTTTGCGTTCCATTTTGCCCATTTTATCTGATTTATCGTCTAGACGCATCAATTTTGTATTATCATTTCGTACGATTTGGATCTTTTGTAGGTAGTCGGATTCGTTCATTATAACGACGCTCTTGTCTTTGTCAGTGTGTAGTTTTTTTTATTTCTGCATTTCTGTTGATATTTTAAGAAAATATACATATCGTTTTGTCAATGCGTGTTGTTCTGCGCATTTAAACGTTTTCAGTTGTGAAGCCTAATCAGCTAAGGTAGCTTTAAACTTTTTTTTTTTAGTAATCACTACTTTTAGGTAATAAGATGTCTGTTTGTTCATATAGCAATTCAAATGTCGCCTCAAAATCAACATCGCATTTATCTGAAAGTTGAATTCCATGTTTTGGGCTCATCGCTAATACCTCCATTGTAAGCTGATCGTTTGGTATTTGTGATAGGTTATGCAAAATTTTATCAATATCAATTCTTTAAATCAAGTCTACGAGCTTGACGTAAACTCCAATCCCACTGAATTTACTTCAAACTCGAAAACTTGATTTAATAAATTGTTACCACTACCTGCGCAATCAATTATTGTTAAATTATCTATATGAGTGTGTATTTAATCACACAAAACTCCATGTTTCAAAACATTTTCTAATATCTTCAATATTCTTGTTTTGCCTTTTGTCATAACAGCTGGCAAAAACAGCATTAATTTCATTTTTGAAAAATACCCAACTGATTCTTGCCAGCAACATTACTGCAGGTTCATTAAACTGTTCAATTCTGGAATGTGACAAATTTGTAATATTTGTTCAATTAACTTGTAGTTTAATTTCATCTCGACAGGTATTTTTATGAATTTAGTCTGATGTTAGAACTAGGTAAAACAAATAACTATTCACTTTTTTAAAATAAGATTTTTGCCAGGTGTTTTTGTTCTATTTTAATAGACTCTCCTATTCCGACAGAAATATCAAAAACAAGAAGTAATATGGTTGAGTGTGTGATACTTCTTCTCATAGAGAAAAAATAGCCCATTAAAATCCTTTTCGCCAGTCTGAGTTATTAGTTATCACTGGACTTCAAAAAACCGGCACAAAAGATTTTTTGCTAAGTGTGTGGCAATATCATTTGAAGATTGAAATAAATTATGAAAATGTAGTGCATTATATATGCTAAATATTTCTTTCCAAAATGCCTTAAATTAGCAAGGATATATTTTTAAAAGTTTCTTTAATTTTTGCTTAAATAAAGACAACTACGTAGGAGGAAAAGAGGTATGTTATTATCATTTTAAATATTTCGACATTCATGGCAGTAAATTTAGTTAGAATCTGCAGGTTTACATATATATATATATATATATATATATATATATATATATATATATATATATATATATATATATATATATATATATATATATATATATATATTTAATTAAGTTATACCAAACCTGGTTTTATTATATATGTATATATATATATATATATATATATATATATATATATATATATATGTGTGTGTGTGTGTGTATGTGTGTGTGTTTTCCGTATTAACTAAGTTTTGCCTAAGATAGCATAGTTAATGCAACCAGCAGTCAGGTTGCGTCCTTATTAAGAACGCGTCAAATTCTTGTCAAAATTTACCAAGACATTCGTTTCCGAGTCATGTAATTATGCATTGCTCTGCCTCATACACAATAAACGCAACAGTCATATACCAATCAGATTATGGCATTTTGGATAGCCTTCTTTCAGTTTGAGACTGTTCGGCAAACATTTACGCCTGAAAATCTAACTAGCAACACGCGAACTCTCCTTACTGTAAACAATCCATGTGAACTAGGTAAGTTATATTTCAATTTATGCAGCAATGCCTAATTTATACTATGAATATATATATATATATATATATATATATATATATATATATATATCGTGCAGTACTGTCAGATATTGCCGCAAACAGGATGCGAACCCGGGCACATTTGCTTCGAAGACCATTACTTCATCCACTGCACCAATCTACTTCAAATCAATATACTTTCCCCAAGGGTCATGGAGTCTGTTATACAATAAGATTGGAGGTGATTGATCTACATAAAGGAACGTTTAACCAGAAAATAAATGTACGTATAATATTGCAAACTGCAGCACTGGCGAAATTGTAAATAAAGTCATGATTTCCGAGGTAAATGTGTTGAAGTTCATTTCCCGTCCGTAGAAAATTCTATACTGTAATAATCAATTCCTGTGGATATTACATAGTGTATTTTTTTAGGCAAAGACAACACAGTGAATAACTGTAAGTATATCTTCTGTGGATAATAAGAAGTTTTTTTAACGTATACGTAATAAAACGTTTTAAGGTGCTTCAGTTGAAACCATTTTTGATTTTCATACAATTAACTGCAAAGAAACGGGCTTAAATTTCAAGTTTACTTATGTTTATGTTTAACATTTATGAGATTCGTGATGGTAGAATTTTCTTTTTACTTTTTAAGTTCGTATATATATATATATATATATATATATATATATATATATATTAACAGTTTTTCGTGGAATAGAGAAACCACGATGATTTAATAAATTTATCATTACAAGTTTGACCATTTTTTTTAAATATGAGATCACAACGTCGTACTCCATAGAATAACATTTATTAATAAATGTTATTTCTACCGGTATCTACAGCTATTATTCTGGATTCGTTAATATATTCGTTCATCCAATCCCAACTGTATATTTGTCGAAACCAATCCCCTCTTAGCAATGGCTGTCTTTGTTTTGCGCAATTTAGAACACTCCATTAGCGTAAGGTCATGTGGTGTGTCATCGCTTTCATTAAGAATGTGATGATAGGTGTGTAGAATTTTGCGGAACATAGGCTATCTTTGAAGGCCTGTTAGTTATGTATTTGCTCCAGTCCAATTTAGTTTGTTTTTGAATTATTTTCTGCACGTTTAAGCAGGGGTTTACTTTACTTATTGCAACAGATTCAAAAACCAGAAACAACTTTTCAGTTTTTGCGTTTTAGAGAACTGAAAAATTGTCACTACTAACAGCATAACCTGTGTGTAGTACATCTTCGCAAATTGCTGAATTATGTGCAGAAGCTGCACCCCTCTTTAATGGTTTTTGAGGCTGATGCTGGTTTATTCTTTTTTGATCTTCCGATGTACTGAGCGTTGCAGGTACATTGAATTTTGGATAAAGATAAAGTTGTTGACGTCACAGAGAGGCTATCTTTTCCATTAGTGCGCATTAGTTTTGTTGTGTTGATCACGACTCTCACATGTATTGATGGAAACTGTGCTTTATTCAATCGAACTACTTTTCTTTTGAAAATCTCAGCTTGAAGATCACCTCCAAAGGGCACACTAAGCGTTATTCTCTGGGGTATTTTGCTTTTCCTTCAAATAAGTCTTGATTTTGTTGCGTTGCCTCAAGTTATATATGATAAACCTGTCGCTTCGCGAAGCAAATTTAGCTCTAATTCAATGTTGTTCGGTGAACAAATCCTGCGTATTCGTGTGCGCAAATTAATTATCAGGTTCCTTTTATACGTTCTTGGCACACTACTGAAATATTGGATATACTGCCCAGTCCAGCTTGATTTCTTGTGAACGGACCTTGACATGGTACTATTTTCATTTCTAGTTATTCCTACATCTAGAAAGGATAAATATCCGTCTTGTTCTTCTTCTATTTTAAACTTGATTGCTTGGTGTACCTTGTTTGTAATGTGGCAGTACGTTTGCATCTTCATCCTTTTCAACGACCATGAAATTATCGTCAACGTAGCGTACATAAGAATGCGCTCCATTGATAAAAGACTCTTTGGAATACAAATTTTACGTTGGATGTACATAATAAAAATAGTTCTCTGATGTCGTCCACTTCTATCAGTTTTTCCGCTGCTGGTGATCGCAGATATTCACACAGGATATTTATAGTTTTATTTATTAGTATACTAGTAAAGAGGGACTTTATATCAAGGGGCAACATTTTCTTCTCTTTTAAATTCAAGTCGCGATTTTTCCCCACAAATTGAAAGCTACCCTGTACCACGTGTTCCATTCTTCCTTTCATAATAGGTTTTATAATCCGAAACTGCAAAACTGGAATAATCAAAATTACCTGATCTGGGTTTTGATAAAAAAGGCTGAATTATGTTGTTTTGTTTCTTAAAAATATTTCGATGGCCTTTGACTTCCATCTTTTTTAGTTCACTAATCATTATAATCGGATATTTCCTCTAGCTTCGGAAGCCTACGTGCCCAGGTTCATGTCCTGTCCGCGGCAAATTCTGACCAATACCCGGTGAGTTCCCAATAAGAACGAAATTGGGCTACTGGATGAATTGCCTATTCTACACTATACAATTCTTAGTTTTCACTGACATAAGTTAGTAAATAATGGGTCAGGTGCTTATATCAAGATCGCAACCTTTATTATAATAATTGTTATCATCGCCCACGCAACCAATGTTCGTTTAATTACACTATATAGTTACGTGTCGTGTGTGAGTACTTATCCATAATATTAATGTCCTTTCAACTAAGTGAAACTAGAGTGGATGAACATGAATTTACAATTTACTATTATTTTTATACATGCCATGTGAAATGACGTAACGGAAATCACCCTCCCACTCTCGGGTTGTGAATTACTCATCAAAAACACATGCCACTGTAAGTGATAAAATAATAAATCAGAATGAGACTTACGCATGTGAAATTTAACTGAAATCATTCCGATTATATTCAAACTGACATTTCACTAAATATTTGCGAGTTACGTGTGTGTACGTGTGTCTAAAACTCTTATGTACATCCAAATAAGTGAAAGAAGAGTGGCTAAATATCAATTTACCATTTACATACACGACTATTCGATTTTACAATGTTAAATGAGGTCCCCATTACATATTCTGGTAGAGGAAACCTAATAAATTAGATATGGAATCCGTAGACTCATGCCATGGTCAATGATAAAATAAGAAATCGTATCGTGTCATGCACGTAAGAAATTTCACTCAAACCACTCAAGTTGTATTCAGGATTGGCTTGTTTAACATCAAACTGGCGCACGTCACACGTGTGCATGTATATATATGTATGTATATATATATATATATATATATATATGCATATATAACGAAAAAGATTCAATTAACTATAACTAATAAACATGTACGTCCATCTAAATGAATCTGCAGTCAATAGACATTAATTTAACATTTGCACGCGTCAGACTATTTATTTATTCTTAACGTTTGACATTAAGTAATAATAGAATGATCTCAATATGTAGAGTGGGGGAAAGTCACAAAAAATCAATTTCAGTAAAATGAAAATCTTAATTAAGATATAAAATAAAATGAGTGACGGCTGGACAAGGAAATTTTGAAAATTATTTAACGAAAGTATAAGCAGTATAAGGAAAGATGATAACAGCAGTTTAATAAGCGTGCAACTTACTAATAGTGAAAATTAAACAAACAATTACAGGGGTGAACTTTAGAAGGGTTATATTCTCAATAATTGATTAACCATTAATAAGATAATAAGCCAACTAATAGGCTTGTCTTAATCCGATGTTCTCAATCTTTTACTGAAGCTAGCTTCAGAATTTAATTCATGCAATCTTCTTTATCTGCCATAAGCTAACGTGGTATGCCATGTAGAAACTAATGATTTTTCATTCATAATATCACCTCCATATTTAATTTCGATTGATTCCCTAATGCACCTTGTCATCCTGTTACGACTAAATATTGCTACGCGTCAGCAATAATCCCGGTTATTATTGTGTCCGGTCTCCACTACAAGATGGACAAGATCAGATTTAGCAACATATCCATACTTACATGCAGTTCTATCTTCGCCTCTTCATACATTGATTAAGGGCATGGTCTCACCAACACAAATGAGACTACAATTATTCCATGGGATTTCAACCAATTCTGATACATCCAAGAGAGTCTAGTGTCTTGGATAAGGGACGGTTTTAATACGGTTCTTGTAATGTAATTTGAGGCTATTGATTTTACTCTTTTCTACTTAGTACCATGATCCTACAATCTACTTTAAATACGATACGGGTAATTGAAATTCAAATTAATAAGAATTCTCGAGTAAGTATCCTAAAAAATATATCTTTTACTAATTTCTGATCATTTCTAATTAACTTGACATCCAAAAATTGTAAATCACCTTCTGATTCCCTTTCATGAGTAAAATAAAGCTCGCTTATTCGTTCCGTTAAATTTAAAAAAGTCACCGTTTCATTATCAGCATGGTTCCAATTAATTTATACGTCATCCAAGAGCGACAGATACAATTTTGGCTTCAAAAGAGTATTTTCCAAATAACGCATAAAGGTTTTTTTCAATCGGGAAACCTCAAATTTGTTTATGAAATTGTTTCCCGAATTTAAAATAAATAAAGGACACACATATACAAATCATCTCAATGATGTGTCTAATCGTCAATTTACTTCCTTTCAATATTAACGGGTGCTTAACTAAGAAACGTCGAAAATAATGCAAGGCTTCAGGTATCGGTATATTCGTTTACATAGATACCCAATCTAACCCCACTAATCTATCACCTTCTTCCAGCACATATTTATCAACAATTTCAAACAACTGATACGAGTTTAACTATGTATGGTTTAAGAAATAGGAATATTTTCTAAATCTATGTCAAAGAAGCATAGAAGTTTTATATGCTGGGGAGTGTTGGACATAGAAAATAATTCTTACTAGGTTACCAGGCTTATGTACTTTAAACAAATCATACACTCTGGGTGCAAATGTATCTTTTTGTTTAAGAATGTTGTCAGAATCCAATTCGTAGCGAGCAATCATATTATTGATTAATAATTTAACATGCCTTTGTAACATATCAATTGGGTCTTTTGTCATTTAGTGCATACTTCTGCATTACAAAACTGTTCTGACATTTAATTATTGCAATCGGATTGACTCAATCTGAACTTTAGCTCCTTTTTTATCCGCTTTGAGATATAACATTATTCGATATTAACTCCCTTCTGAGACATTGAATTTCATAATTTGGCTTAACTTCATCCTCTTTATGTGATAAAACCATCGAGGCAACGTCTAATTTAAATATCACTCTATCTTTATATGAAAGAAATTGCGCCTCTGGAATTACCTCAATTCTAATTAATATTTCATTGGGAAAAATTTAAACTTAATCCCTCTTAAGATTAACTGCTGATAAATTTTATATTAGACTAGTTCCAATTAATTTACGACTGCCGCGCAGAAGTCTTCAAATTTCCAAATCACCCTGTTTTTTATCATTTATAATTCTGTCTTTTATAATTTCTCTGTTACGGGCTTCATCACGAAACCAATCTTTACATTTAAAATAATCTTCGTGCAAAAGATAATTTAACATCCATCTTAATTTAGTTTCCTCCTAAATAAGTACAATTTTACATTTATCTAAATAAAAAACCACGATGTTCATTATATTTATTAAATGATCATGTTTATGAGTCATAATATATCAATTTAACTTTAAAATAAATTTAAAAAGAAAACATTCAGGAATAACACCATGATTTAAATAAGTTTTTAAAGAGGAAATAGATGAAACTTGACTCAAGAACGGAAAGTATAATCTCGTGCACATTCGTTTCGTGCATCCTGGAAACTCATCAGTAGGAGCCGGTATTACGCCCTTTATCCACTATATATATATATATATATATATATATATATATATATATATATATACATAAGTTTATATTTGGCTAAACCGTTTCTTTTATTGCATTGAACCATTGTTTTGAATGCCACGTCTGGTGAACATACGTGCGATGTATTGGTGTTGTGTTGCCCAATCACCATTTGAATTGATATAGGCGTTTAAATTGAAAATTTATATTATTCGAGCAATTAACCGTCTAGTCGATCAGCCTAGGTAAATTGATCGATTGCATATATTTTTGTAAATAATATTTGAGGTTCACATCAGCGGTTGTTCCTCTTTAATTACTTGTAGAGACAGGTTTTTTCCTTAAACAAACCTTTCTAATTAAGCTGCATTAAATGTGCGTGTTACTACCACGTCAACGTTCCGCCATTGCGTGTGGAAAACATAATTTTGCTTAAATACTTTTCTGGTCCCAAGTTCATGTTTATTTAAATTTCTCCTTTTAATAACTGACCCAGTCAACTGTCTAGAATAGCCATTAGACACTAGATAGTTTTTGCTTCTTTTCAATCTACACTGACCATTCTACAATTCTTAAAATAAAGCCGCGAACTGTTGAAAATTTATATTAGAAAGTCTCGAAACCGCCATAATGCAAATTCTGAGCCGACCAGATTGGTTTATGGCAATATTTTAAAATTTAATTTACAATTAATTTATTTTTTTATTAGTACACCTGAGAAAGACGAACAATCATATTTCTCGTGCTCAGACTTGAAACCGATATTCTTATGCGCTTTGGTGAAACTGTGAAACGATGGTCGTGTTTGCGATCTGTGTTAAGGAGGAAGGAAGATATCATCAATATACCGTATATTAATTGAGTCTATATACTTATATTACTCTGGAACGATGTGTTCCAAATAGGCCTAGGAAAATCGCAGCCAACAAAGTAGGTAAGAGAATTACCATTGCCACACTATCAATCTGTTTATGAATGCTTCCATTTAAAAGAAATCGTACATTTTTTCGTGCATAGTCTTGCTCAAGTTATGACCTGGCACCGTATATAGAAATGGCTTTTTCTATCTCAAGAATAAAAATGCTAATGGCTTCTTCAATTGGTGCGTTTGTAAAGAAATACACGCACATTCAATGCAGCTAAATTAAGTCTTATTTAAGGTAAAACCTTTGGCTTTACCTGTAAATAAAAAGAATGAGCCGTTAATGTCAACCTCAAATATAATTTCCCAAGTTGTCCATCAACTTACATAGGCCGATCAAACAAACTTTTAATTAAACGAACATTGGTTGCGCGGGTGGTGATAACAATTATTATAATCAAGGTTGCGGTCTTGATATAAACACCTGACCCATTAATTACTTACATATGTCGGTATAAACTAAGAATTGTATAGTGTAGAAAAGGCAATTCATCCAGTAGACCGGTTTCGTCCTTATTGGGAACTCATCAAGTACTGGCCAGAATTTGCCGCGGGCAGGATACGAACCTGGGCACGTCTGCTTCGGAATCTGGTGCTCTAACCACTGAGCTATCCTGCCGCACACTACACTACACACAATTGTCAGTTATATACTAACTAAGGTTCGTATCCTGTCCGCGGCAAATTCTGGCCAGTACTTGATGAGTTCCCAATAAGGACGAAACCGGTCTACTGGATGAATTGCCTTTTCTACACTATACAATCCTTTGTTTATACTGACATATGTAAGTAATTAATGGGTCAGGTGTTTATATCAAGACCGCAACCTTGATTATAATAATTGTTATCGCCAACCGCGCAACCAATGTTCGTTTAATTATATAAATGTTCATTTCAATACCATTTCCCCATGTAATGTAGTGTCTGTTCAGTAATGACAGATTGGGCATGGTTAGTTGGAACTTTGGGTCTAAATGGATGCCATATGAGCTCCACCTAAAGGAAAAATTGACTAACCAAGTTACATTAGTTAGTATATAACTGAAAATTGTGTGTAGTGTAGTGTGCGGCAGGATAGCTCAGTGGTTAGAGCACCAGATTCCGAAGCAGACGTGCCCAGGTTCGTATCCTGTCCACGGCAAATTCTGGCCAGTACTTGATGAGTTCCCAATAAGGACGAAACCGGTCTACTGGATGAATTGCCTTTTCTACACTATACAATTCTTAGTTTATACTGACATATGTAAGTAATTAATGGGTCAGGTGTTTATATCAAAACTTTTAATTACTCGAATGAAAGAACAGGGCAACTTAAACACCTGATTTAAATCAAGTGATGAATAGTCATCTGCAGTTGCGCAACAGATGGTTGAAATCTCACACTTAGTTTTTCTAGACCTGGCATTTGTGGTATTTACTAAATTTAATAATAGAAATAAGTTAGCCACATAGGAACCTTTATGGAGAAACGAACTGCAACTGGATTCATACAAGCAGAAATAGCTTTCGGTCATAGAACTTGAACCGGAAGTTTTGCAGGAATTAATTGGTTGTTCCTTTAGATAAAACTCTACTGACGTTAATATGTTCTGATTTATTTGACTTTTGTTTTATATGTATATATATATATATATATATATATATATATATATATATATATATATGAAGTGTGTGTGTGTGTTTCCGTGTTTATTTGTAGGCACATACGAAGATTTAGCAAAGTATCAGTTTAGACACATGGCAAGTGTTCTCCAGTTTTACTAATGCTCGCATTCCAAAAGAATTTTTTAATTATATATTTTTCATTTATATATATATATATATATATTTAAATACTTTTATATTTATTTATTTAAAAATGTATTTGTATATACATAAGGTAGTTTAAATAGAACAAAATTACACATTAATAATTTTTTAGGTAGAGGTTTTCTGGCATTATTAATTTATGGAGTATTGAAGCATGACATTACTATATTGCACATCTGAAAAAAAACATTTAAAAGAAAACAGTTTTGCGTTAAAATGCAACTCGATAGCTGAATCTGATGCATGATATAGTAAATATTTGTTAATTAAAACAAAAATAACTCTAGTTAAACAATAATAAATTGCACTGAAAGAATACAACTTTTGAATTGTCGAGCTAACACTGAATGGCATCATCATTTCAGATTTCATGGAATGCAACATTAGCAGCAGTATTAGTTACCCCAACGTGAGAATGGTAGATTAACAGATAATATAAAAATGCATCGATTAGAAGAAAAGAGTAATGGATAGGAATATAACTGAAGTAGTATAGGTGTCATGTATTACACAAAATAAACAATAAAATGAATCTGTAAAGAGACCTTCTGGCATATTATTTTCAAACTGATGAAGAACTAATTAAATAGTTAATTGAAAATTAATAATCAGATTTCATACAAAAAGAAAAAGAACAACGTCAAAAGATTCACGCTAGGCAAATAACATTTTATTCTCGAATTAAGCTAAACGAAATCAATAGCCGTTATAATTACAATATGGAAAACTATCAATTGTAAATTTGTTTTTGGTGTTGTGCACCTAGTTGAAAATTAATTCAAGCAGTACCTGCACGATAAAACAAAGACAGTAAAAGCAGAACGTATAATATCGTGCATATTAATTTCATGCTTACTAGCGACTCACGAATAGGAGCCGGTATTACGCCCTTAACTCACCATATATTTTGGTGAAGAATGTGGCAAAATAGGACGCTACAATTTGCTATACGAATGTGTAAATCTGCATAGTATAGCTCAATTCATGAAAAATCTTCGAAAATGCGACTTCAAAGCCAACTCACAATATATAATAAATAAAACAAGTCTCTGGTTTATCCTTCTGATCATATTCCATCTAATTTCTAACACTAGATTTTTCTTACCTAATACACAATTCATTTATTTATATATATATATATATATATATATATATATATATATATATATATATATATAGTTAATATAAGTCATGATTACCGTGAAATGCAATAACTGATATTGATAAGGGCCAGAGTGTATTGATTTGCTGGAGTAACCTGTGTTCAGAAATAATTGTAATTCACAATTGTGGTGAATTTTAGCGTACATTGAAATTCAATGTGTTGGTACACTGTACGTTTTCGGTTACATAATGTTGGTATCGGATACTAACACAATAGCCATATTTTTGGTACCCTTAACATATATATTATTTATAGAGAGTTGGTTTTAAAATCGCATTGTCGAAGAATTTATATTATGTAAGCTTCACTACTGCAGGTTTACGCATCGCTCAAATATATAGAGAGGAAAGAGCGAAATACCAACTCCTTCTAGTGAGTTGCCAGTAAGCACGAAACGAATATGCACTATATTATAACTTCGGTTCTTGCTAACTTTGTTTTATCGTTCTGGTATTGCATGAACTAATTTTATTTTAGGTGCATAACACCAAATACGAAACTAAACTTAATAGTGCCCAGTCCTGTAATTATATAAATTATTGCAGTTCGCTTAGCTTTATTCGAGGATGAAATGTTGCTTGCCTAGCGTGTGTATTTCGTCGTTTTTTTGTCGTTCAGTTTCATATGTTTCTTAATTTTCAATTAGCCATTTAATTAGCTATATATCTGTTTGAAAACAATATGCCAGAAGGTCTCATTAGCAGATTAATTTTCATGCTTATTTTGTTGCTGTGCTACTCGAATACGTGCAGTTCACTTAATTATGACATTATTCAATTAAATGTATAAGAGCAAGATACTGTTTGTGATGCAGAACTAATTCCTAATTATAAATATACTGTGTTAAATTAAAAGTCATGGACATTATAAATATATATATATATATATATATATATATATATATATATATATATATATATATATATATATATATAGTTTTCGGCGAAAGATAAGAAAAAACTTATTGACAGAGTTATGGTATGATAATTATTATTCAATAGGATTATTTAGTTAAGAAATACTATCCAGAACAAATGCAATTATTTATTTATCAACTTAATCTGTAAGCTTTTGATTGAGTGGGCATGTCTAATATATTTTTCCGTCTCGCTTATATGATTTTAGCAGTGGTTCGACTGTTTTTTACATAACTTTGATTCGTGAATGCGTGTTTGTGCTTGTGTGCAAAAATTTTGACTGAAAAAGCAATTTATTATGATAATCTAGCAATATTTCACACGTATTTATTCAAACGTTTATCATCATCGTAAAAAATATCAAAAATATTGGAGTATACTTTTCAAATATTTTTCTCCACCTCCTTGTCGAAATGACTGGAAAATATTATATTGAAATAAATCCATCTATATAAAAAGTGACTCACCTGAATATTTAATGATTCTGCCATTATAACTTTCTTCGAATAGCAAATAATTATAACAAAAAAGTGAAAATATTTCAGTATAATGCCAAGTGCGACCATTCGTTTGTTCAAAATGAAATGTATAACCCTAAAAAAATACTCTCAGTTACAACCACAGGACAGCAATTCTAGTTACAGTTCAGTCATAGCAAATAATTAACAACGTTTCTGAATATAACTTGTATTTTATTTATAGAGCAATTTTTAGTTTATACTTATAATCAAATAATATCATACGATGTTTTGTTGAATTATACTCTCCAATGAAGCAAGTTATCTGTCTTGAAATAATTGATTCGGACAGGGTATTTATATACGTAAGTCGAAGGCAATATCTATACGAATTCATCCTGTGAAAATACGGTTAAAATGCAAAAGTGGTATTAACGTTAATATTTGCGTGCAATTCACAACAGCTGGCGTTCTAGATGAGTTGTATGACTGCATAAAATATGCCTTGGTTCGATCCCCGAACAAAATTAATCTAGTCGGAAACATTTTAAACATATGAACTGCCGCTCGAGTTCTTGATCAATTCAAAATATATTATTTACGAATTATGGTATGTTATTCATTTATATCGGTAACCAATATTCATCATTAGTAATTTTTTAAAGGCAAACATCTTCAATAATCGCAGTTTCATGAAACACAACAAATTTCTTTTGTTCTCGTCAATTATAGGCGGACTCGCAAATCTTAAATATCGGCAAATAATCCAATCATAATAAATATTGAGAATACCGCCAGAAATACGTTACTCTACACTACGACCCTGTTATATTATAATCAGAGGACTGCGCATTTACCTGTTTACGACAACGGTAGTTATTTACACTCTTGCGAACGGCTAAAAATTGGCATTTTCATTTCTTTCTTGTCTGCGAACACATGATAAATTATAGCTGATATAAATTTATCTTTTAACTTAAACAAAACAGCCAAGAAATCCCAGACATTACTCTCAATAAGCCCAGATTTAATAATCAGTCACGAATTTAATAAATCATTCCGCCCATAAAACTATCAAATACAACATGTCAATCTGGTAGGTTAATCAAATTGCCCGATATAAGGTTTTGATTGACACTTTTTTGCCTAACCAGCGTGAAAAAGTCTATCAAATTATTGACTTTCAAACAGAATTAATGATTTTTCTTTGTCATTAAACATGTCGAATTTATGACGGACTTCCCTACACCAGACACACTTAACTTTTTCCTTCACATACAATATAGGCAAATTGTGGGGAAAGCAAGTCAATTGAAATATATTGCGAAAGACGTCCGATTCTGAAGTAGAAAAGCTCTGTGAAAAGTCTAATATTGAGGATTTTCTTAAACTTACGTCGCATAATTACACGTATTTTACTTTTAGTTGCTTTTAATATATCAATTCTTGTATTTTAAGCAATTTTTTATCTTACGTATGTGTCCAATTTCTTTTAAAATATAATTGAAAGGAAATAGATAGCTAATCAAATAAGCGGCTGTAATGAAATTTGGACATTTGAAACAAAACTAATCCACCATATTTTATCTGAAACTTAAACTACGGAATAAGCTGTATAATATTGCAAAACTGTATTAAAACATCATGTTTAAGCAACATATTTTTGGCAGATTTCTATTCGATTGAAACCGAGGATAATTTTCACTGTATTTTCAGGGAAACAAAGTGAATTAGGTAATAAATTACACAACAAAAGCACACAAATATATATAAAGCAAGTCACCATTTTATTTCCGAATTATACACAAATTTCTTTTGCTTCATTAACGGCAGAGAATTGTTATTGACACCTGACCGCTTCCTCAATACGCAGCTTCTTTTTCTTTTCACAGTGTATTGTCTGTTGTTTTCTTTTTGTAAAAAACGTACTTGCTGATTTTAAAATAGTTTTTTTCCTTTTTTCGCTTTGTTTAGTTTGAAATATAATTGGATTCTTTACCTTAATTATCGATTTTTGCTTCATAGCCATCACAACGACTAACTACTCGATGTTCATTTAAAACGAATATCGGATTGTTAGATTTCGGAGTACTTACATTTTTAATTTTTTTTGTTCCACCATTTGTTTTTTATTAGGCATACTTTGCAGCTATATTTTGGTTATTACTTCCTTATCATAGCGTTAATTAAAAAATATGTTCATTTTTTCGGTACGGTTACACTAAATTACTGTCGATTTTTACAATCCATGCTTGTTTAATTAAATCTTAAATGGTTTACGTTTTTTAATAGGTTTTTTCAGCATTGCCGTTCTTGGCAACGAGATTCCTTTGAACACATTTACTTTATTTTGTAGGAAAATTCTCGTATTATATTTTTTTAGGAAATTGGGGATTTGGTGTGATTTAGGACGTTCTGCCCAGGTTATGCCTGCTTGGGCAATATTTTCACGTGTAAAATACCATCCAACACCTATTTAGCTTTTTAATTGTAATTCTTTGAATAACTAAATAAACACTAATGCGCGACCGGTGAAAACAGTTAATTAAATTAAGTTTGTCATCTTAATAGATGCACTATTCACATCACATACCTAAATTTGGCAGTAAAAACAAAATATTGTACAATGTAGTAAGGCAATTCATCCAGTAGGTGCTTTTCGTCTTTTGACCTATTTTCCACGGTTTGCCTCGAACAGGGTTCAAAATTTGGCACGTCAGCTTCTGAATCTGTTTCACTTATTACTGAGTCAGACTGCCACAGAATTAATTGCTTTTTTTACATTATACAATGCTTTGATTGTACTGACATTGTGGCTGACTGGTTAGAGCAATTAATTCAGAAGAAGTCGTACTGAGGTTCGAGCCCCTTCCACGATAATTTCTGGGCTGTATCAAAGGAGTTACCAAACAAAAACGAAAACGGTCTACTGGATTTATTGCCATTTCCACATTAAACATTACTTAGTTCATACTGACAAAAGTATGTACATAATGGAACTGGTGTTTATATCAAAATCGCAACGCTGATTTCAATAAATATTCTTTTTTTGTTTGTAGTGGTTTTTGCGGTTTTGTTGATGTTGATACTGATGTTGTTGGTTATTATCTATGGTTTCTTATATTGTTTTTATGTTGTCGGACTTGTTTTAATTCTCAATAGATGTTGATTTTGTTGCTAATTGTGCTCTATATTCTAAGATTTTTGTCAATATTTTCATTAGTGGTATTGATTTCTTGATGGTTCTAGCTGTGGTTATTTTGTTTTCTTGTTGATAGGCTTGTTGTCGCTCATGTTCATGCTATTAATAGTGTTTCATTTAAATATTTTGATTGGTCATTTTGCTCGTATCTTATTCTACCGTAAAAAAAGTAATTTAATCGTTCCCGAATCGCGTCTCTAGCGCCTCCCTTGACGAAATAAGTTTGTGCAAAGCAGCAATTGCGATCGTAAAATTCAATTTTTCAAAATTTTCCTGCTTTTTTAACTTTGAAGTAAAGTTTGCTAAAAATATTTGGGTTTTGCTCAAATAGGAAATTTCATTAATTTTTTCTTGACCCATGTTTAAACTCATTTTACTGCTTTGAAATATGTCTTTCCTCTAGAAAAACTGATCGTATTATTTTTCAAATCAATAAAATAGGGGAAGGTTAGGTAAACTGTATAGTCATCTTCGTGAAAATAATTTTATTTCAATATGAAATTAATTAGCGTATAAGCGTACCTATGTAAAATCTTTTCTAAATTATATTTTAAATTTATTACGATTAAATTAATCTGTAAATATAATTCACCAACCTTCTAACATGACACGCTTTATAACAGTACCTCGAACACATTTTGTTATTTACAGAGACATCATAAAAGAAGTATCATATGAAAATACATGGCGTAATCTAGAGCCGTAGCAATCTGATATTTATACAGTAGGCCATGTTAATACCTAATGATCTGACCTGAACTTGACCGAAATCAAGATCCAATGAACCTGAAATCGATAAGGCGAGATTACATTATTTGTTCCACAATATTTACACATCGCAACAATAAATGAATTAAAGACAGATCGAAACTGAGATTAAAATCAATTTTTCTTTTACGTTATTATTCCACTTGTGGCAATAATGGATCTAGTTTTTATTTGAATTCACGAGTTCGAGCTTCAGATAAACGCTAATTCCATTTTATTTACTAGTCCCAATAAGAAAAAAACCATCTTTTCTTATAATTAATATAACCAAACAATCAATGTTTGCGCGTGCGCTGGAAACATTTTTTAAAATCATGTTTGCGAGTTTGAAGTAAACACCAATCCAATTGTATTTAAACTGTTATCGAACAACATAGCAACACAACTGCCAGTCACGCGTACAAACGCGTTTCGACCTTCCCTGATTATCATCAGAGTACGACGGCAAACTGACTAGCTCGCAAACTTTATTTATAGAATTGTTATCACTATCAGTGTAACCTGTGCTTATTTATTTATTTTCATCTGTTGCGTAATTAGAGGTTTCTTTAACTATCCAATTGATTTTTTCGTATATTGATTTGCAATTGCGTTAGAAAAAACCGCCTTAAAAATGTACGACGTTTTACCGGTGGGCTTTATTTTCTCAAACATCTGATTTCAATGCGGAATCGTGTAATAAAATATGTTTTTCAATTTTAAAACTATAATTAAAAAGAATAACGTGGCCATCGGTTTGCATGTAGTTTCGAAAATGTTATTTAAATCATGTTTACAGAGTATACTAGATAAAATCTACAGCGAAGAAATAAAAATGTTCTCGTCTAGCTGTGAATCTTTCAATTTTTTCGCTATTCAGGTCGACTTGTCAATCGACCAAATAAATAGAATAGGAAAACAAGATGCAGTTGGTACCGGCATTTCAAAATTTCGTAAAATTGCTAGATGATAATTCACCACGCAAGGAAAACAGAATCAATTGTTTCCATGAGCCGTGCACTTTTTTGCACATCATCGGTGTTTATGAAGAACCACTTAAAATTGTTCTTGCGGTGACTCCGTCTATTTCCTCTATAATATGTACATTGTTAACGGCGCGAAATCTTCAAAACCGAAGGCTCCCACTGACATTAATGCAGAGGTCTACCACTGCTGTAACAGGTGATTGCAAAATGCCTCTGTCTTACGATAATGCAACATATCATCACCATTTGCGAAATTGATGTAATTAAATTACCTCCTGAGAGATTTATCGTAATCCTTTTTGCCGTTGGGCAAAGTGGTTGAAAACTGCCCAGGGATATATCAAATGAAAATTGTGATAACTGCAAATATGTTGATCAATCATACATGATATCACTAATTCTACAGCATAAGGCAATATTTGTGAGTTACAGATTTAAAGCGCATCGATCTACATCGACAATTATAACTGCCTAAAACAAATCGTAATTAATCAAATATCAGATGTTTAATATTCGCAATATTTGAATTATAGTTTTTTCCTTGATATTCAAATTACCCTCGTGCTTTCAGGAGGGCCAAAGAATTTCAAAACAAGCTATTACGTAAAAATGACGGTAAATTCACTATTTTACCAAACAATCATTTATTATGCGGGTGGGGATAGGAATTCATTAAATCAGGATTTAAAATTGAATTGAACACCATTCCTAATAGATTTTGCCAGTTACACAAGATGGATAAACTACCGCCGGTCGCAATTTATGAAGTGTTTCGGTCTGCCATGATCGACATCCGCGCTCAATGGCAAACGTACAAACGTTGACCTAACCGCAATCCATAGAAAAATTGTGGTAAATCAGATATGCGTCTGTCACACCCAATGGCCCCGCATACATTGGACATGACCGAAAATGTTGGCGGCACAATTTATACGCTGTCACGAAAACATTACCTGCAGCTATCGCCAAACGCATTAGGTGTGCAAACGTGATTCTGCGTATCGTTTTATTGGTAGCAGAGCAAAGCATTTCCGTTCAATTCAAGTATTCTAATTCAAAACTGTTAGTAATTCTATAAAGTTAGCAAGATTGGAACACCTTGTGGCTGCATAGTTAGTTTAGACTATCTAAAATATTTGTGTTAATTTTCAATCAATTTTGCAATATATTTCTATTCCGGGTTTAGGTTGATCTCATTCAGTTGGATGTCCCGGTTATACGGCAACGAAAATTAAGGGGTAAATACGTAAGTGCGTATAAGTCGCCTTAGAATTACCTACGTCGAAAGAAACGTAATCCTATTAAATTGTGATCTGTAGCATAATTCTGCTAACTTTATTTAATTTGTTTTAATAAGTTTTACAATTGCTTCTAGTAAAGCTTTTATTTGTGTTTAACAGTATGCCTTTATCTCAAAGTTCGGAAATCTTAGTTGTGCAAATATAGTAATTGGAACAACTCCTTTAGTGCGGAGATTGAAATTAGCAACTTAGCTGCTGGTGGCATCCACTTACTTCAATTTTACTCTAAATATTTCGGTTTCCGGTTTCGGAATCCTTATTCAACGGAAATCACATCTCACAAACAATTTGACAATCATTAAGTCAAGTGATCTTAATGATTTTCAAAGTGATGGTGAGATGCGTTTACGTAGAAAAATGCTTTCGAAACCAGAAAACGAAATGCTCGGAATAACATTGAAAACAGAAGATGTAAATAACTTGTTGGGTACAGCAAGAGCTAGGTAATTAATCTATTTAAATATCGCGCAGCCTGTTTCTTTCAAGGGAACACAAATATTGATATCGTAAATATTTCAATATCCTTAGATAAACCTATTGCTACGAAAATCAATCATTCAAAGTTTATTTTAACATGACAAATATTATCTCACGAGTTCATACGGAATCCTTCTAAAACACAAATTCTGGCGAAATGTTTCCTTAGATAATTCGGCATGTTAGCTCGTTGAATGATAGTCTACATACAGCAATGCGTTCAGTTTATGCCTTATTTGATACATAAATAAATGATTTAGTCAAATGTGCGAGTCTGGAACTTTTTATATCTTCTTATTTGCACAGAAAACACTCGTTTTTATTTATGCTTTGAACGCTACGTAATTCGAAAAAAGGCATTGCTTTAAATAGTTTTTTCCACTGTTCATCATCAAATAGAAATAAAAATTTAATTATTTGCACTTTTTATTAATTCTCCAATAGATTTTTTAGTTTAGTTGGCCAAGAGCAAATGCCTCAGCAGAGTTTCCGCTATTTCCAGTCAGAATGAACACCTACTACCCTATCAATCAAAATTTGCACAAAATACCGGAACATTTCGGACATCGTTCATTCAGTAAATTTCTGTTTTACCCACTTAAACATTTTCCTAATTCATGTTTAAATTTGAATAGAAAAATTGTTCAATCCGACATTTAATATAGGTGATACATTGCTTGAAGCAAATTAATTAATAAATTGACCAAGATACTCCATGTTATTGGCCTACGTATTTTTATTTAAATGAATATATATATATATATGTAAAATAAGATTTATTAATAAATGTTATTCCATGGACTGCGTTGTTCCTTGTTCTTATATATATATATATATATATATATATATATATATATATATATATATATATATATATATATATAATTAATCTAATTGTTGCATCATATAAAAAAACTATACATTAAGTAAACCAGTTTCGTCCTTCTTGCGAACTTACGCGGCCAGCACTCGAACTGGAGTGCAACAACTTCAGCGTATTACAAGTTATCCAATTCGCCAACCAATCCACGCACTCCGTGCAATCCTCAGTTATATACCATATTTTGCTTTTCGTGAAAAGTTTATTTAGCTTAGATTTCAATTTAGAGCTAAAAATGCAATCTCCAGTTAAAAATTTCAGTCATTTAGCCGACTCAAACTTCTAGTCTTCCTTCGATACTGTAGAAACATTACTTGCTAGCGATGGTACAGTTAACTCAATTCAAACATAACGGCCATTCCAGCTGCAAAGACTAAGTGGAGCTAGTGAAGTAACGGTTTTAATAATAGAATTTAGAGGGTAAATACAAAAACTGTTTTATAAGCTTTTTCGAATTAAAGCAGAACGTCTTCTATTCTCCCGCTAAGTCAAATTAAAATCAAGATTGGTTAGCAACTGCCCGGGCTTAAATTATACTATATCGCGCCACGGCAACACATTCATCTGTGAATCATGTCCACACTTCACGGACAAATGGCTAAGCTATTCATGTTTGAAGTTTCCGAGCGCTATCCTGGTTATCTTCACTTGCGGATGGCGCCCCATATATTGGCCTCTCAAGCGTTAACCGATGTGTCCTTGATTTATTTTTACCATCATTAAGCAGCTTATATTCTAGACTTAAACCCTATCCGTAATGTTTAATATTTGTTCAACCAGCACACCCGGTACTATCAATGTAGAACGAATACTATTTCACCTGGAGAAGCTTTATTAAATTGAAGTTAATAGGCTGGATTTAATTATGCATATAGCATCAATACAGTTTAACATAGCATAAAGTAGCCAAAGCAGTTAATCAAGAAGACCACTTTTGTCCTTATTGTTACCTCAAAAATAATACCAGTGTTCAATAGTCCAAAACATTTAAAGAAATAAATTAAATTTTGGTCTAACGACACGATTTTTATTATATATTTTATCAAAATAAATTAACCCCCACCTAATATTATCGTATATATATATATATATATATATATATATATATATATATATATATATATATATATATATATATATATATATTTCGGTACCCTGTCAATTCGACCAATTTCACAATTCTACATAAAGAAAAATTATTATTTATCTATGAAGCCCTTTACATAAAACAACAAGCACCTGACCTTAATATTCAAAAGTTTCATCAACATGATATTCTTATCGACTGGCCAAGAATAACAAAATTCAACAACAATCTACTAGTATCCATCCAAGAACAAACAGGCCCTCGACTAGAATCAACAAACATACAATCGGATTGGCAACAAACTGAAGTGGAAATAACAGAGGCGCATACGATGACAGAAGTCTCCAAACAATGTGAGCGTTTAACACTGCAATCCACACTGGCGCTGTTACCATGTGGAAACAACAACTTTGCACAACAAGGTGAAACGATCAACTATACTGGGAAAAATAGCACTTGTATATGTAACAGTGAACAATGCGCACAAATGGTTAATTCTCAAGCTATCAAAACAATAATGACCAGATCTGAGACATCACTTTGCAATACTGCGAGAATGACCTTTACATGCAAACACGCATACACACAAACACGAACGTATACACACTCACCAACTAGACAAAACAAGAAACAGAAGTAGAAACGAGTCAGATTTGTTACCACTAGCATAAACAATTGAAAACACAAAATGTATAAATATGTATGATTGTATAAGAGATGATTAGTATTCACGAAATAAATGGCCTTTATCCACTTTGTTATTTGTGTTTTCCTAATTATAAGAATATATATATATATATATATATATATATATATATATATATATATATATATATATATATATATATATATATATATATATATATAAGTTTCGCTATTATATATGTGTACTAATTTCACCATCTTTTAAAATATGAGATAAAGAACCGTATTCCATGGAATAAAATTTATTAATAAATCTTATTTCTACCAGTATCTACAACCATTATTCTGGATTCGTTAATATTTTCGCTCATCCAATCCAAACTGTACATTTGTCGTAACTAATCCCCTCTGTCTTCGTTTTGCGCAATTTAGACTAATTCTTTTGCGTAACGCCATGTGGTGTGTCATCGCTTTCATTGTGAATGCGTCCGAAATTGATGGTTGTGTCGTATTTTGCGGCACATGTGTTATTTTTGAAGGCCTGTTTGTTGTTTTTTCTCCAGTCCAATTTATTTCTTTTTGAATTACTTTCTGCACGTTTAAGCAGGGGTTAAGCTTATTAATTGCAATAGCTTCAAAAGTCAGAAGCATTTTTTTCGATTTTGGCTTGTACAGAAGTGAAACATTATTTATAATAACAACATGACCTGGGAGTGGTATATAATCACAAATTGATGATTTTTGCGCAGGAGCTGCACCACTATTTAATCATTTTTGAGGAAGATGCTGATTTATTCGGTTTCGAGCCTACTTTTTGATCTACCGATGTACTGAGGGTCGCAGATACATTTGAATTTGGTTACAGATAATGATGTTGACGTCATACAGCGGCTATATTTTTCATTTGTTAGCATAAGTATTGTTCTGCTGAAAACAACACCTGTATTGACAGAAACTGAGTTATAGTCGCTCGAATTACTTACTTATTTTGAAGATCTCAGCTGGAGATCACCTCCAAAAGGAACACTTAGCGTTAATCTGTGAGGTATTTTGGTTTCCCTCAATTTGGTCTCGAAATTCATTCCGTCGCCTCACATAATAATCGATAAGTGCAACTAGAGGTAGTTTTGCTATGTTGTCTGGCGACTGGCTAAATACAATGGGATTGGTTTTTATTTCAAGCTTGTAAACTTGATTTAAAGATTCGATTAACCTGGAGAGATAGTCATTATTAATACGGTGATAAAATCATGTTTATATGTATGCTCAGATTGTTATGAGGTTCCTTTTGGGATTGAATGAGTGAAATTATTAACAAATCCAGAATAATGGCTGTAGATACTTTTAGAAAAACAATATATTAATAAATTTTATTTCATGAATTATGTTTCGATTTATATATATATATATATATATATATATATATATATATATATATGTAAGAACAAAACAACGTACTCCATGGAATAACATTTATTAATAAATCTTATTTCTACCAGTATCTACAGCCATTGTTCTGGATTCGTTAGTATATTCGTTCATCCAATCCCACTGTACATTTGTTGTAACCAATCTCCTCTTCGTTGTGCTAGCCTTTGTTTTGCGCAATTTAGACCACTACTTTTGCGCAATTTAGACCACTCCTTTTGCGTAACGTCATTTGGTGTGTCATCGCTTTCATTGTAATTGCGTCCGTAATTGATGTATGTGTCGTATTTTGCGAAGCGTTGGCTATTTTTAAAGACATGTCAGTTATGTCTTTGTTCCAGTCCAATTTAATTTCTTTTTGAATTATTTTCTGCACGTTTAAGCAGGGCTTCAGCTTATTAATTGCAATAGCTTCAAAAGCCAGAAGCATTTTCTCTGTTTTTGCCTTGTAGAGAACTGAAAAATTGTTACTACTAACAGCATGACCTGTGAGTAGTACATGTTCGCAAATTGCTGATTTTTGTGCAGGAGCTGCACCCCACTTTAATAGTTTTTGAGGGAGATGCTGATTTATTCTAGTTTCGAGCCTCTATTTTGATCTGCCGATGTACTGAGCGTTGCAGGTACATTGAAATTTGTATACAGACAAAGGTGTTGACGTCACAGTGAGGCTATCTTTTTCATTCGTGCGCATCAGTTTTGTTGTGTTGAACACCACTCTCACCTGTATTGATGGAAACTGTGCTTTTGTCGCTCGAATTACTTTTCGTTTGAAGATTTCCACTGGAAGATCACCTCCAAAGGGAACACTAAGTGTTACTATCTGGGGAGTTTGATTTTCTTCCAAATTGGCCGCGATTTTGTTGCGTTGCCTCAAGTTTTATTCGATGAACCAGTCCGGATAGCCATTATTTCTCAAAGCTTCGCGAAGCAAATTTAGCTCTACTTCAACGTTGTCCGGTGAACAAATCCTGCGTATTCGTTTGCCCAAATTTATTATTAGGTTCCTTTTGTACGCCCTTGTACGAATACGCAGGATTCTGATTCGAGTATTTAACCATCTGGTTGATCGGTCTACGTAAGTTGATCGATAACTTGCGCATATATATTGGTAAATAATATTTGATATCGGCATTAACGGCTGTTTCTCTTTGATTGCTGTTAAAGGTAATTTTGTTACCCTAAATAACACTCGTAGTTTAGCTGCATTAAATGTGAGTGTTAATGCTGCTTCAACTTTATTTTGTGCCATTCGGGAAACTGCATCCCCCTTAAATGGGATGTTCAGGTAGACTGTTTTCTTGTCTGGACCGTAATACGTCTGTTTCTGTTTAATTCCCCATTTTAATAATTGATTCAATTAATTGTCTGGGATAGCCATTAGACATTAAATCGTTTATTGCTTTATTATATTCATTTTCTTTTGAATCTTGACTAACCAACCTGTTAATTCTTGAAAAGCAACCACGAACTATTGATAATTTATATTGATAGAGCACAAACTGCTGTAATGCAAATACTGTGCAGACCATGTTTATTTATGGTAAATTAATTTGTTTTGCTTTACAATTTATATATAAAGATATGTTCATTAGTAGATACTTGAGGAGATTATGAGAAAGAAATGTTTCTTGTATCTGATAAAATTTCATAGGAAGGGTGCCATAAATTTTATTAAACCTCGCATTTCAAATATAAATATATATATATATATATATATATATATATATATATATATATATATATATATATAGAGAAAGGGAGACTTTGTGACTCTATCTACTGAGCCGCCCTACTGCACATTAAAAAAAAATATATTCAGTTATATATTAACTAGAGGGAATTTTTTAGTAAGCCTTTTCTTCAGGTGCAGTCTATATGGTAGCACTTCGTGTAGCCACCCGAAATCTGCCATTACCGTGCAAAATTGAACAACTAAATAAATAAATAAGCCTTAGTTGTGTGGGCGGTGACAAAAATTGTTTCAATCAAAATTGTGATCTTGATACAAACTGCAATGCCATTATACTGACAAAATCCTCCAATTAGTCTACAAATCAGTACAATTTTGTCATGCGACCGTCGTATAATGACAGACAATAGGTAGCTAATTAGAACTTGAAGTATTAAGTTATTCAAATAGGTTACACGTGAAGGAAAGGCTAACTAGAAAGCATAAGTTGTTACATAACTTCAAATGAGGTGTGCTATGCGGCATTGAGTTTCGGACTCCTAAGCATATTTGCGCCCGGTTTGTTTCCCGCTTGTGGCAAATTCTGGATAGGACTTAAAAATTACTAATAAGGACGAAACTATTCAATTTCATAAATTTCCTTTGTCACCTAAAAACACATAATTGATATTCTGCCATTAGAGTCTATATATATATATATATATATATATATATATATATATATATATATATAAATATATATATATATATATATATATATATATGGGACAAACACTCGCAAGACTGTACGGCAAACCAAAACTCATAAAGCCGTGACAGCCTCAGGAGCTCCCTCGATGCGGCCTATTATGTCTATATATATATATATAATAATTTATTTATTGTTATGTATATATTTATACATTTTTAATGTGTGTTTGTGTAGCAAAATATGGTAGACCTTTTTAAAGAGCGAACATCTGATTCCTTATTTTTGTAACATAAATTCTTGTTTGTATTTTGAATTGAGTTTTCGC